>PVKH010047045.1:0-10334 GCA_004027955.1 Chaetophractus vellerosus | reverse complement strand
GCTCTGGCCCGCCCATGGCGGCTTGCCCTTTTCAAGGTGGTCTGCCCGCTAGGAGAGGTCCCCGGGAACTGAACCCAGGGCCTCCCATGTGGTATGCCGGCACCCTATCCACTGGGCTATCCAGCCGGCCCTCCCTAAGTGTTTTTTATAATTTTGCTAGAACAGGTTTTCTTAACCTTTTTTGTTCCATGGAGCCCTTTGCCAGTCAGGTGAAAACCACAGACATCTTCTCAGAATGTAGTGGCAGATAGTTTTATGACACTCAACATCGGCATGTCTTTAAATTAAATTTAGGATTATTCAAAATTATGTTTTACAACTTTCTCATAATTTCAATACCTGATAACCTTACACAGTTTAACATCTGTTCAAACAGTCATTTTCAGCAAACATTTAGAAATTCGAGTTTTCTCATGGCATCTTAAAACCATCTTCACCATCCTCACCAACCTTCTTGCAGGCAGTTATTCACTGTGCTCAGAACATGCTACATCAAAATAAAAAGCTAAGTCAATACTATACTGCGTATTATTTAATAAATATATCACACCTGCACCAGCACAACCCCACAAGAATAATGTTTTTTTGAATTTTCAAGCTCACAGACCCCCTCAAATCTTTCCATGGACCCCTGTGGGGTCCGTGGACCCCTGGTTAAGAACCCTTGTGCTAGAATGATTTAAGGAGCTTTGTTTGAACCATAGGAGTGACATCAGCTCAAGTCTCTTCCCTCAGGCAATGACATTTGTTTTTTTAATTTATTATAGCTCCTCTGGCTTATGAGCCATTCTCTACTCTTGCCATGATATATGAGGACCAAGGTGATATAGAGAAATCATTGCAATTTGAGTTGATTGCTGCACATTTAAATCCCAGTGATACAGAAGAATGGGTTAGACTGGCAGAAATGTCTCTGGAACAAGACAATATTAAGCAGGCTATTTTTTGCTATACCAAAGGTAATTACAATTTTTTTCTCTCTTTGTTTGATAAAATGTTATATAATAATTTCTTGATAATTGTACTTGCTACTATAGGTTGTAATGTTGGCTCAAATAAATTTATTCCTTATATTCTGTTAGGTCAGAGTTAAGAATTACAGGTACCTCTGTTTTCAGGTTTATTAGCAACTCTAATTATAAGTGAGCTAATACAGCACAAAAATTGGTAGGTGAAATCTTCAGTTTCTGCCCACCAAGATCAGTATTGGTCCTTAATTGCACTTTGAGGGTTAATGTCAGACTTGAGTGACCATATAAAGAAGTCTTAATGTGCAAAGTCAGTTTCTTTTTGTCTTGGATCTAACCTAGTTGAGAGTTCCTGTGTAGACAGATTTATTCCTGAATAACTTCCTTGGTTACATTGAAAAATTTAAAGGATTCATTCTGGGTCACACCCAAGTACCATATACCCCTTTTTGTGTTAAATCTGTAATTGATATTCCTCTTTTCTTTTTAGCCCTTAAATATGAACCTACTAATGTCCGTTTTCTTTGGGAGCGATCAAGCCTTTATGAACAGATGGGAGATCATAAAATGGCAATGGATGGTTATAGACGTATTTTAAACCTTTTGTCTCCTTCTGATGGAGAACGTTTTATGCAGTTGGCCAGAGACATGGCAAAGTAAGTATGGAGTGAAATATATAGAGATGATCTTATTAATCATCTTATTTTAGAAGAAGAATATACTTTTCATTGAGGTTCAAGGAAGTTAGGAAATCAGGTTTTTGCCTTCTGTATTTTATATTATGCCAAAGTTAGTTTTTTTTCTTTTACTTTTCTGTTTCCTAGTCAATTATGTAAGTGCTTAGAAAATTTTGTATATAAGTTTAAATTTCAAGTACTCACAAGCTTAAAAATAGCATGTGTTCTGAAAGGATAATTAAATCTCCAGATTCTATAACTTAGTTGAAGTTTTGTTTATTTGCAATAATATTATTTTAAATTATTTTTTATTGCAAATGTTCCAATGAACTGTTTGTGATCTGGGATCTGTTATAATCATTTTGCCTTGAACAAATACTAGAATAACATTTTAAGAATAAACATCTTCTTTATAGTTGGCACTGTTGACGCTGGGGTTAGGAATTTGTGGAATGGTGGAATGGGGAATGTTAGTTTAAATAGGATGACTCGAGAAGACTTAATTCTCTATGATGTGATGATAGTGATACTGACCTAAAGGTGAGCTAAAGGAGGTAGGGGAGCAGATATTTAGGGAAGAGTATTGCAGGCAAAGAAAATGGCAAGTTCAAAGGCATGTTCAGGGAACCGTGTGGACCCTGAAAGATCAAAGGAAGCATAGCGGGCCAGCTAGATAGCTCAGTGGATAAAGAGCGTGCTGGGATACCACATGGGAGGCCCCGGGTTCGGTTCCCGGGGACCTCTCTTAGCGGGCAGACCGCCTTGAGAATGGCAAGCCGCCATGGGCGGGCCAGAGCCGCCATGGGCAGGGCAAAAAGCTGCCACGGACAGGGCAAAAGCCGCCACGGGCAGGGCAGTTCACCCGCGAATGGAGCGCAGCCAGCCACCCGCGAACTGAGGCAAGAGCCGGCCGTGAATAGAAGCAGAAGCCGCCCACAAGCGGGGAAAGCCGCGCCTGTGCAGTGACCAAGTCTCGGCGCGTCGCCGCAACGGGGGGGAAGGGGAGATATGTAATAAAATAAATAAATCTTTAAAAAAAAAAAAAAAAAAGAAGCATAGCAAGGAGTAAGAACAGAGAAATATCAAGGGAATAGATCACTTGGCTCTTGTGGGCCATTGAGGGTTTTGGCTTTTATACTGAATTAGTTTGGAAGCCATTGGAGTATTTTGAGTAGAAAAGCAACATGATCTAATTTAAGTTTTAAGTGCATCAATTCTAGCTGCTCTTTTGATAATAGATTGAAGGGTGGTATGGGCAGAAACAAGGAGACCAATTAGGAAACTATTGCAATAATCCATGCGAGGGATAATAGTAGCTTAGATCCAGGGGGAAAGCAGCAAGAGGTGGTGAGAAGTAATCACATTCTGGGTATATTTTGAAGGCTGAGCTTTCAAGATTTGTGATGTATTGGATATGAGAAGGGTGTGTGTGTGTCTCTGTGTCTCTGTGTATGTTAGAGAAAGAGAATAGGATTCTGATGTTTTTGGCTTAAGCAATTGGAAGGGTTTTGTTACCAATTTCTGAAATGGAAAAGACTTCAGGAGAAACAAGTTTTGGGTATTTTAAGTTTCGGGTATATATTTGACATGTAAATAGAGATATCCAGGAGGCAATTGAATATACAAATCTGAAGTTCAGGGAAGAAGTCCAGACTTAATTTGGGATGTTTCAGCATATAGATAGTATTTGAAGCCTTGACAGTAGATGAAATCATTTAGGCCAGTATTTCACAAATTTGAGTGTGTACTAGATTCACCTGGAGAGCTTTTAAAAACAGAGTCCTGGACTCCACCCCCAAAGTTTTTTATTTAGGTCTGAGATAGGGTTCCTAATTTGCATTTTTAACAGGTTTCAAGATGATACATGTGCTGCTGGTCTGGAGTCAATATTTTGAAGACCACTAATCTAGGGAGTGAGTATAGATGGATAGAAAAGGGAAGAATTCCGAGGACTTAACCTTCAGGCACTTCAGCATTTAGAAGTCAAGGGAGATAAGTAAGAAACAGCAAGGAGACTGAAAGGAAGTGGCCAGCGAAGCAGAAGGAAAATTAAAAGAATGTGCTGTCCTAGAATTTTATTGAAGAAAGCATTTCAAGGAGGAGGGATGATCGTCTATATTAAATACTGCCGATAGGTCACGTAAAATGAGGACTGAGAGTTGACAGTAGGATTTAACAAGTGGAGATCAGAAGTTTTGGCAGAGTGGTGGGAACAACATTTGATTGGATTAGGTTAAGAGGAGAATGGGAGGGCTGACATTGGAGGAGGGGGAGGTTAGGGCAGATAGGCAGCTTTTTGGAGGAATTTTTAAGGGGTTATAAGCAAAGCAGAGGAATGGGGAGGTAATTGGAGTGGGCTGTAAAGGTAAGAGAGGTTTTTTTTTGTTTCTTTGTTTTTTAAAGGCGGTACCAGGGATTGAACCCAGTACCTCGTGTGTGTGAAGACCCTCAATCACTGACCTATACCTGCTCCCCAATAGAATTTTTAAGTAGGAAAGAAATTATAATATTTTGTATTCATATGGGAATATTCCAAAATTGAGAGCTACATTGAAGATTTATGAGAGAAGGGACAATTACTTGAGCAATATCCTTGAGTAGGTTAGAGAGAATGGAATGTGGTTCCATTGGGGGCTTGGGCTTATAGGTACTGACATTCATCCATGATAAAGGGGGAAGCAGTGGATATGGCCTAAGTGCAGATAAATAGGTAGATATGGAAGTAATATGGAAAACCTCCTGATTTGACAGGAGGGTGTTGAAGATTTGACTTAGAGACACAAAGAACTGAAATGGACTTTGCTACTTCAGAGACTGGCAGCATTTGAATCAACTGGGAGCTCTTCAGTAATGCAGCATATGGGCTCCTGCTGAGCTCTGCTGAATCAGAATATGCCTTTTTATAGTATCCCCAGTCGATTCGCATGTATATTCAAGTTTGAGAAGCACTGGTCTAGGTAATGATAGTAAGATTGCCCATCAGCACCATGGTTCACCTTGAGGCTGGTGATCATTAATTTAAAGTGAGACCTCTCATCATTGTTGGGTGTTTTTCTCTAGCTGGTCAGCTGGACAGGTGGTGGTGAAGAGTAGTCACAGTTGGGGTTTATCAGGTGCTTTTGATTAGGGGAGAGCAGGGCAAGAGAATTGAGGGATTGTACAAGGGAGTAATTATAATGTTGGACCATAGGGAAGGAGGAAAGAGGAAAGTGAGGGAGGACATTAAGGGTATGAGGGGCAGTGAAAACATGGTAGGCTCAATCCTTCATGGATCCCTTTGGTGTAGAAGACTTGTTTGTGTTGGGTTACAGAAGGAGTAAGAATGACAGGAGGTAACTTTTGGAAAGTGAGATGCTTGAAATGATGGCATTGTTATACTGACATTGCACATTTTTCTCTTGATCTGCTCCCTGATTAAGAAGGCTGTATCTCCTCCAAATTTTAGGAAAATGAAAATCTTAGTTAGTTATTAGCTATAATTCCTAAGCAAGGAAATGAGTTTCATAATCTGAATTAAATAACTCTTCCACCATTTTTTTCCACTACTTTTTTAGGAGTTACTATGAAGCCAATGATGTTACTTCAGCTATTAACGTTATTGAAGAAGCTTTCTCAAAACACCAAGGCCTAGTCTCTATGGAAGATGTTAACATTGCAGCTGAACTCTACGTTTCTAACAAACAGTATGACAAAGCTTTGGAAGTAGGAATATTTATATGTTTCTCTGTTAGGGTTTGGAACTTCTTAAAAATTGATAATTCCTCATTTTAGTTATGTATATTAAATTACTTATATACCAAATATATATTAAAGTCCATATGGAAACCATAGATTTCTAGATTCTGTAGTAATTCTGTATGAAATATAAACTTTAAGTTGTTGTATGGTAAAATATACTACTATTATCACAGGTGCCAAGTAAGTATACTTCAGAGTAGCAGGACTCAACAGCAGACTAATTGCAATGATTCATTTCTTAGGCTGCTAGGAAAAGTAAGTTAGTTTGATACTGGGGGTTATATATCTTTAGTTAGTATTAGTTAATATGATATAAAAAGATTAGTGTATCAAGATAATTCTTTATTTTAAAAAGATTTACTGTTCCATTTTACCACCCATTTATATATTGTAAGGATTATTTGAATTAACTATATAAATCTTTGCTTGTGAAAAGATTTTTCACACATAGCTACTGTACTTTTCCTTTCTTTTTTCTGATTCTTTTTAGGTTATTACAGATTTTTCTGGAATCGTGCTGGTAAAAAAATCTACAGAAGGCGGCACTTCAGAGGAGAATAAAGGTTGTAGTTTCTGCTTTATAGGAAAGTGTATATAATCCTCTCTTGCTCATAATGTGGTATTTTGAATTGGTAGTTAATGTTCTCTTAACATGCTTTCCCAAGTATCTCAGGGATACTTTATATCTTTTTTTGTAAGTATTGACTCAATCTTTTAAAAAATAGTTTTAAGTTCCTTTTATTTCTTAGTAAGTCCATTCGGACATGGCATTTCTCATTGAATCAAGGCCTTCCTTAGTACTAAGTGAAAATAGACTGAATTATTAAACAGCTTATTAAAAATCTTTAGCTCTAATGCAATTTACTTTTCAAAAAGGCCTTAAAATGCTTTCATTAAAAAACAAACAAACATGTCTACTTCAGAGTTTTAAGCATTCACATAAAAGTAGAAGCCAGTATGATTACCTTACATTGTTTAGAGATCTGCTTAGAAAGTCTTACTTGAAGAGTGATTTGCACGGTTTCTTTCAGCTCTTCCCCTCATCCTAGCTCTTTTCTTTATACCAGTCTCATTAACCAGTTCTGTGAAAATATTAATGCAGAACAGTATCTGGGGTTGTAACAAAATCCATCTTATTTATGGGAAGAGATCTTTCATAATACTGTGATTATAAGAGAATGCCTATGTAGTGTCTTCCCGCCTGCCAAGTTGAGGCTTTTGACAGTTTTCATTGAGAAGTATTGAGAACTTCTGTTTGAGAATAGCTCCCTCCCTGGCCTGTCATGATGCCTAAAAATTCCATCATTATGCATTCTTTTAGGTGAGGCATAATTATTCAAAAACAAAAACACTTTTATTTAAATGATCCATCCTAACGGGGAGTAATAATTCATTTATACATAGAGAGCAAGGCCAAAAGTAAGACATGAGACAGATAGATGTTGAAGTGGAAAGTTGTTGAGGAAGAAAAAGTCCAGTTTGATAAAAACTTTCTTGTAAGCCACTGTGCTAATTTGTGGGGAATACACAGGCGATTATGGCATTTCCTGCCTTCAAGGAAGTGGAGAGGGGAAAAGGAATTCAAATGAAATTTACTCAATTTCATTATAATACAGGGATTCCTGTGATAATTTCTGTCCTAAAACTGATGTTATGGGGGGTGTGGCTGTGGCTCAATTGGTTGGGCTCCCGTTTAACATAAGAGAGGCCCTGGGTTTGATTCCTGCATTCGATTCCCAGGGCCTCCTGGTGAAGGCAAGCCAGCCCGCACGGCGTGATGAGCTGATGGCCCGCGCGGCGCAGCAAGATGACGCAACAAAGGGAGACAGCAGACACACAAAAATGCAAAGCAAATGGACACAGCAAGCACAAGCAGCAAGGGGGGGATAAATAAATAAATAAAAATAAATCTTAAAAAAAACCTGATGTTATAGGAAAGTAGATGAGGGCAATAGTCTAAGATTAGAAGAGGTTTTTAGAGGTGCAATTTAAGCAGACTTCAGACAGACACCTGCAAGTATTAGGAAAAGAATAGGAAGGATAATTGCTACCCAAAGACAGGATAAAGGGGGTATAAGAACCTAATAACAGAATTGGCCAAATGTGGAAGCCACTATGAAATCGTTTGCTTTGAATGAAGTTGAGATACAATTTGCTTCATTTGCCCATCATTCTAATCTTGCATATAGGAACTGCTTTTTTTCTGTCTATTCCATAGCTGGTGAGAATGTTACCTGCACTATACCTGATGGTATTCCAATAGATATCACAGTGAAATTGATGGTCTGTCTTGTACATCTCAACATCTTTGAACCACTTAATGTAAGTAATTTTAAGATGTGCACTTGAGATACCTCAGATAAAATGAGCAGTCTGTTTTCTTCAGATGATAAGAAATTGTAACTTGATCATGATTTTCACATATCTTAATAACCAAGGAGGTCACAGTAAGCCTCAAATTATTTTTGTATGAATGTCTTATAAAAGCTAAAAGTATTTTGGATTGGGCTCAGAGTAATTTGTTTTTCAAAATGAGAACAAATTAGGGGTCAGAATTTGAGATTGGGCTGTTCCGACAATTGATGATAAGTGAGACTGCTATTCTCTTTTGTTAAATTCAGACTGGGTATTTACTCGAACAAAAATTCATTGGGCATCTACTTTGTAGATAAGATATTGAATAAAATATACAAATCTCTGCCCTCCTAGATCTTTCATCCTAATGAGATTGGATAAATAATAATAAATAAGTATGTGCAACATAAAAGATGTTAGTTGGCGACAAATGCTATGGAGAAAAATCAAACAGGGAAGAGGAATAGGGAGTGTTGGGGGTGGAGGGAGTTACAGTTTTAAATAGGATGGCAGGAAAGGCCTTCCTAAAAAAGTGACATTTGAAGGGAGTGTGGAAGTGAGGCTTGCTTTACTTGCTGAGGGGCCAACTTTCCAAAAGGTACAGCAAGCACAGAGGCCCTGTGGCCCAGTGTGCCTGGCTTGTTGGAGAAACAGCATGCAGGTCAGCTCTGTCTTAGCACTTGCAATGCTCGCGTTAGGCCCAGCCCTCGAAAGTATTGTATCCCATGAGTGAACAACGGAAGTATGAGTTCTTTGTAATAGAGAAACAGAAATGAATTTAAAATGATCATTTAGAGCTATTTTTATTAAAGCTCATTCCTTTAGGCTTGCCTCATATAACTGATATAGATGTTAAAAAGAAAGCTATACATAAATGTGCATTTTTTATAATGAATGTTTCACTTAAGGCTTTTATTTTGGGGTCTAGCCTCTCTTGACAACACTGGTGGAACAGAATCCTGAAGATATGGGAGACCTATATCTAGATGTTGCTGAAGCTTTTCTGGATGTCGGTGAATATAATTCTGCACTTCCCCTCCTTAGTGCACTAGTCTGCTCTGAAAGATACAACCTTGCAGTAGTTTGGCTTCGACATGCAGGTAATAGTTTTTTTGGGAGGGGGCAGTTTTAATAATATAAGCAGGCAGAACTTACTTTTCCAAGATGGTAATAAATATATAGTATGTTAATATTAATGAAAGTAATTTTGCCTTCATGGAAGTTTACTGAGTCAGTATTTCAAATTGTCTTGGTGGGCCACTAAGCAATTTCTCCCTCACTAATACTTTGGGGTAGCAATTCACTCAATGGTACTGTAGTGAAGTAGAAGGAATAACATGCCTCAAATACCTGTCTTTTACTTGAGGGCAGAACTATAAGCTCTGGTTTCTAGAGATTTCTCAAACTTGGAGAAAATGATATTTTTGAAGAGTTTGTACAGATTTATGTTTAATGTGTTGTTTTTTTTAAAGATTTATTTATTTACTACCCCTCCACACCCCCGCTGTTTGCACTTGCTGTCTGCTCTCTCTGTCCATTTGCTGTGTGCTCTCTGTGTCTGCTTTTCTTCTCTCTAGGAGGCACCGGGAACCAAACCTGGGACCTCCCATGTGGGAGAGAGGCGCTCAATCGCGTGAGCCACCTTAGCTCCCTGGTTTGTTGTATCTCTCATTTTCTTTCTTCTTTGTGCCTCTTTGCTGTATCAACTTGTTGCGTCAGCTTGCCGCACCTGCCCATCACACCAGCTTGCTGTCTTGCTCCCGGGATCCAAACCTGGGACCTCCCATGTGGTAGGTGGGAGCTCAGTCGCTTGAGGCACATCTGCTTCCCTAAAGTGTTGTGTTGTTTTGTTTTGATTTTTTTGGTTTTTTGAAAATATTTATTTTTTATTTTTATTATATATCCCCCCCTTTCTGCTTATTCTTGCTGTGTTCATTTTTGCGTTCCTCTGTGTCTGCTTTGTCTCCCCCTGTTGCGGTGACCTGCCTTCCCACAGCGGCTTGCCCTGGCCGTGGTGGCTTGCCTTCTCGAGGCGGTCTACCTGCTCAAGGAGGCCCCAGGAACTGAACCTGGGGCCTCCCATGTGGTAAGCCGGAGCCCTACCAATTGAGCTATAGCTGGTTCCCTGAAGTGTTGTTTTAAGAAAAAATATTTCATGTATTTTTCAATGTTCTTTTAGCTACAGATATGTTCAAGATTGGATTTATCAATCATTTTATTTTATTGTACCTCAATTATGTCCACATTAATCTGAAGTAAATAATTTAGAGTTGAAAAAATACAACCGAATCTCTTGAAAGAAGTATATAAAAGTAAGAAATTCTAATAGGATTTCCTATTGAGTTAACATAAAAGATGCATTAAAATTGGAATAGTCTCAGTTTTAAAAATTATGTGATGGCAGAAAATGAGGCCGATTACTAGAGAAGCATTGATTGACATTTTGAGACAGTAGCTCATTCACATCCCAGATATGAAATGGGAAAGAGAGCAACTTAATGATTAAGATAACACTTTACTGTTTAGATGAGTGAGCATGAATATAAACATAATACTATCATAAAAATGTTGTAATATTTGTGGGATTTGAATTTTA
>PVKH010047044.1:0-10335 GCA_004027955.1 Chaetophractus vellerosus | reverse complement strand
CTGGCCCGCCAGGGCCGGCCTGGCCACCGGCAGGACACCCTGTGGCTCCTGGCTGCTCAGCCACCCCACGCTTTCCTAGAGGGGTCCCCCGCTCAGCAAGTTTTTCTACCAAATTACTTCTCATGTTGTGTTTCTGGACTTCACTGTGCTTTTACGCCATGCAAAATGTAACCAGGGCTTCCCTGGGAGTTTACCCAATAAAGTGTGTTCTCTTGGCATAGCAAGTTCGCCCCTGGCTCATGCTGTTTATTCTCACGTGCTTAGTTAGTGGGGGGGTGTATGTAAGTGGTTGCAGGAAAGTTGGGGGCTTTGTCTTCTCTGGCTTTGAGTGGTGGGCCGTGGCAGGGCGATTCAAAATACTTAATAACTGGGGTGTCCCAGGCGCTGGGCAATGGGAACAGACATGGACCCAGTCCAGATGGGCCCTGGTCAAAACCCACTGGCCTGGCCCTGCTGTGGGGACCCACCTCGGGAAGGCCTGAGAAGAGGCCTCCTCAGTACTCTGCTGGATCTGGCGGTCCTTTCTCTCTTCTCTACAACTTCTCTCTTGCCTAGCCCCATCACCCTGCTGGCCCACCCCCCCATGCCTGACACTGGGGACAGTTCAGGAAAGCGGGTCCTAGGACCAAAGCCAGAGAAGGCCAAACTCCAGGCAGCCAGCCTGTATCAACCACATCAGGGAGGGGAGTCGGTGTGAGATGTGAGATGAAAGTGGAGGGGCAGGGGGCTCCAAGTCCCCAGCACTGGTTACAGGATGAAAGTAAAGGGCAGCAGGGACAGTGAAGTGGAGTGGGGGTAGAGTCACAGACAGAGCAGGTGGAGGGGACAGCCAGGCTTTGCTTTGGTGCGCCTCAGATTTTACTGGCCAAGCTGTGCTGGTCTGGGTGTGGGGCCTAACCGTGCCTCATCCCTGGACACCCCTCTGATCACCCTGAGAAGCCAAAGGGCCTTGCAGCTCTTTGCCCCTTCTGCCTCATTTTTCAGTTAAGATCACAGGCCCAGAGAGGGACAGTGACTTGCCCCAGGCCACAAAGCTGTGAGAGGCAGAGATGGGACCTTTCCCCAGCTATTCTGCCTCTCGCTCTGGTGTTCTTTCTGGCATGTGGTTTCTCATCCCTTTCTCCCTCCTCGGCCTCTGGACTCTTGCATGTGCCCAGGACCTCCATGGGAGAGACCTGGCATGGCCTATGACTCTGTGAATCTTTGACGAAACATCCATCTTCAACCCACCCGCTGGACAGATCAGAGGTGGAGCCAACAGATCTCAGACCTGGGCAGATTACAGGGCGTTCTGTGGTGGCCTGAGCCCGGCTCTGCTGCTCGGGGTGTGCCCAGCCACATCACCTCTCTGGTTTCAGCCGGTCCCTCCATGGACTGGAGCTTCTGGAGGACCAAATGGGACAATGTGTGTGCAGTCCACGAAGTGGTAGCTACCAGAGTTGGTGTCAATAAAAGTGAAGAGTCCCTGGGCTCAGCGTGGGGTGTGGGAAACCCCACTGGGGGAACCAAGCAGTTTGCTTTGTTATGCAGCAGGCTGCGGTGGGGCCCTGCACTGTTGGCAGCACCCTTGGAGCTGGACAGTGAACCTGAAGGCCTTGGCCCAGAGGACCCACTCAGCTTTGGGCAAGAGCCTGAGCAGGAGGGCCAGTCTACCTCTGCCCTGGTTCTTTCTCCTCTGCCCTACCCTGGCTCCTCTCTCTGTGCTGCACTCCCCGGCTCTGGAGCCTGAGGCTCACATCTCCCAGCTCTGGCCTGGCTGCCCAAGGCTGAGGAGATGTGAGGTGGGCAGCTGGGCGTGCCCAGATCTGCACCACATCCCTATTTGGTGGTGCATGGCAAGAGCCAGGGCTCGGGGGAATGGACAGAGCTTCCTGTAGCAGGGACAGCTCCAGCAGACTCAACCCTGCGTTGGGGCAGGCAGGCAGACCACGGAGGCTGGTGACCTAACACACTGTCATGCTGTCACCCCTGGCACCCAACAGTGCTTCCCTATTCTATGAGTACTCTACAGTCTACAGATTACATTCACAGCCTCATCTCATGTATGCAAACAACTTGTAGGCATTTTATTTGTAAAGAGTTTTACCTAGCTATTTAAATTGCCCAGAGCATCTATTTGCATTAGGTAAGGAACCGTCCTATTCTCAACCTCACACACACTTTGCACTGAATTCCATTGTATTTTATTTCTTTCTTTATTTTTATTTAAATTTCTCCCCACCCCCTTGTTGTTTGCACTTACTGTGTCTGTTCATCTTCCTTGTTTCTTTTGGAGGCATCAGGAACTGAACCTGGGACCTCCAATGTGGGAGGATGCACCCAATCACCTGAGCCAGGCTCTGCTCCCTGCTTTGTTGTGTCTCTCATTATGTTTTTCTTCTTGTGTCTCTTATTGCATCAGCTTGCCACACCTCCCCGTCGTGCTAGCTTCCTGTCCTCTTTAGGAGGCACCAGGAACCAAACCAGGGACCTCTCATGTGGTAGGCGGGAGCCCAATCTCTTGAGTCACATCTGCTTCCCTGAATTCTATTTTATTAATTTTTAAATTTTTATTTGTTTATGTTATAATTATTTATATAAGTTGTAAAGACATAAACATTACAATGATAGTTTTGAGTGTATATATATACTTTTTAATTTTTTAATTTTTAAAGAAAGATACTTAGATTACATAAATGTTACACAAAAAATATAGGGATTCCCATTCGCCCCACCTCCCACACCTCCCACAACCTCCCACATAAACATCCTTCATTAGTGTGGCACATTAATTGAAATTGATAAACACATCCTGGGGTTTTGCCATTAGGCATGGACCATGGTTCACATTGTAGACCACACTCTCTCCCACACAGTTCTGCATGTTTATGGTGATATAAAATGGCCTATATCTGCATTTCAATGTCACTCAGGACAATTCCCAAGTCCCAGAAAAGCCTCTGTATTATAACTGATTTTTCCTCTCCCTGCCCCAGAGCCACCAGTGGCCACTGGCTCTACATCAATGTTGTAATTTCTTCCATTGCTAGAATCACAATATGTCTATAGCAGAATACCAGTAAGTCCACTCTAGTCCATTACTCTTCCCCCCATCCTGAGGAGTCTGGGATGGTGATGTCCACTCCACCTCCAATTGAGAGGGGGTTTATATCCCATGGGGAAGATGGATAGGATTATCCTGCCTATAGCTGCAGACTCTCTCCATTCCCTGGGATGGCCATTGTCCATCATCATCTCCCTGCCAGTTGTCCTGGGTGAGTCCAATGAGATGTAGAATAGGAGTTGCTGCTCCACTGAGGTTCCAGGCCCAGCTGGCACATGGACAGCCCAAAGACTCAAGACTCTGGGTGTATACCTATAAACTGCAGTACGAAGTATAGGTTTGAATAGAAGGGACAGATAGGCCATGTGCAGGGAAGGCATAGTTGAGCCCAACTCTGTTACTCTTAGGAGCACAAACTCCAAAGTAGGGTACACTGGCAAGGCACCAAACTCTGGAGCTACCCACCCTAGCATAGGATCTGGGTGTCTCCAGAGCCCTCAGGAGCCCCACTATTTGGGATGATATCCACTTTGGAATTCTATGAAATCCTACTGAGATGTGCATAAGAGTTACTTCTGGGATGACCTCCCAACTCATTTTGAAGTCTCTTAGCCATATAAACTCATTTGTCTTTACATTTCCCCCCTTTTATTCAAGGTCTTTTTCCAGTTGATGCTTGGTAGCAATCCCTCGGTGCCAGGGAGGCTCATCCCCAGGAGTCATGTCCCACACTGGTAATGTATTCATATGTTGAGTTTGGCTTAGAGAAAGGCCACATTTGAGCAACAAGGAGGCTCTCAGGAGGAACCCTTGGGAATCCCCTAACAATAGGCTAAGTTTCAATTTCAAGAGTAAAGACTCACAAAGCTAGTCATCAATATGAAGGGCCCATCAGTGGATCATCCTCCTTCGCCAGTCACTGCCCCTGCACTTGGGGGACTGTTGCTTCTCCCTTAGAGAATGTGGCAGAGCTCTCCAGGATGGGAATTCAGTATTCCCTCATTTATTGAGTGATTCTCTACCCACTGTGACAATGCCCCGTGAACATTTGAACATTTTTATATACCTTATATTTATGCTTAGGTGAACTTTCTCCCATGCATTCCCCATCCCTGACACCCCACCTGAATTTTTTTTGTTTTGTTACATATCCCTCCCCTTTCTGCTTGCTCTTGCTGTGTGTTCATCTTTTTTTGTGTGTGTTCTTCTATGTCTGCTTTGTCTCCACCCACTGCGGTGATGCACCGAGTCATCTTGCTGCGCAGGTGGCAGTGGGCGGCTCTGTTTCCATTCCCAGGCGGCTTTTGCTCCGTTTGCAGGCGGCTCGCCCTGCCCGTGGTGGCTTTGCCCTGCCCGTGGCGGCTTTTTGCCCAGCCCACGGTGGCTTTGCCTTCTCAGGTGGTCTGCCTGCTCGGAGAGGTCCCTGGGAACCGAACCTGGGGCCTCCCATGTGGTGTACCGGCGCCCTATCCACTGGGCTACAGCCAGCCCCCTGAATTTTATTTTAAATCACAAACTGGTCTCAAACTGGAATTTAATGCTGCTTTGGAGTCAGCATTGGCTGGTCCAGAGTCACATAGCAAGTGGCAGAATTGGGACAGACACCATCTCAGGTCTTTTGACTCCCATTTCATTGCTTTTTCCATGACATCGAGAGAGAGATGGTATAAAACATTACATTTTATGAAATCTCACAAGAGTGAACAAGACACTTTATTTCCAGGTGGTCTGATCATTTTGTGCTTTCTAGATATGATATCTGACTGTCTTTCTCAATCACACATCAATTAATCAACTAACCAATCAACACTTTGTACTGAACAACATGTACATCGAAAACCCAGTGCTAGTGCAGGGGCTCCTCTAGGGAGAAGCAGGGGTAGGGGAACAGCTGGACACAACAGTCTATCATGGGCACAGTTCTCAGGAGCTCATGGTCCAGGCATGGACCCCCCTCCTCACAGCACCGGGAACAGCACCTGGAGAGCAGGAGGGGGCGTGGGCAGGCTTTTGGGTTCTAAGGAAAGGGAGAGACTGTTGAGAGTTGGGGTGGTCAGGGAAGCCATAAGGAGAAACTTGGATTTGACGGAAGCCTTGAAGGATGCATCACCAGGTTTGGCGAGACACAGGGGGAGGCAAAGGGCATTTTAGGGCATGGCCAGGTGGACCCATACCATGTTCTGGGGACAGCATGGACCCCTTCTGAGCAGGGTGTAAAGGTCCTGCAGGGAAAGTTGTTAGGGTACTTGCTAAGCAATGCTAGTTCTCATTGCAAGGGGTTTTAGGCAACTGCTTTGTTCTATTAAAAATAATACTAAGAAAGAATGGAAGTAGACCAGAGCAATTTACAGGGTTCTTCACAGCTTTTAAAAAATTAACAGGATACTTCACAGCTTTGAAAATATTACTTACATGTTTCATGAAATTATCTAAAAAATCTTATCAAGAGTATTTTAGCCACACCTTTAGCATTGAGTTGGCTTGTGGGTCCTGTCTCCCTTTGGGCAGAATGGCTTTTGGCCCAGAGATCACTCTGTTCTCTGTCAAAGGAACTGGTTCATTTGGGTAGATGCCTCTCACCTTCATAGAGAAGCCTAATCTCTTTCCACTCTTTGAGCCTCAGTTTCCCCATCTATAAAAGCAGGCATAATATGACTGACTTTTAAAGTGTCTTTTCCTCCCTCCTTCCTTTTTCTTTTCTTCCTGTCCCCTTTCCCTCCCTTTCTGCTTTCCCGTACTCTCAACATCTTTCTTTGATTACTCACTTGCATGAACACAATTCACCACGGGCAGCACATTCATTCATTCATTCTTCCACTCATTAATTCATAGTGAGCCATAGTGAGCCCACTGTGTGCTTGATACTATGGAGGGCTCAAAAATATGAGGTCAATCCTTGCGTCAAAGATCTTACTGTCCCTGGGAAGACAGGGCCAAGACACAAGAGAGTCGGAGACAGCAGTTAATTGTGGCCTGCTGGTGCAGTGGGGCTGCAGGGTGGGCCAGGCTCCAAGGAGAGGGCCTGGCTGGGGCTGGGCCCCAGGGGTGGCGGGCAGGCCTGTCTTCTAGAGCTGGCAGGCCTGGGCTCTCGTCCCCCTGTGCATGGACATTGGGTAACTCGCTCACCTTGATCATGGGGTCCCCTGCGGGAGTCTGCACCCTTCTAGCCATGTCCGTGCTCACAAGCCAGTGGCTCACTGGCTGTGCCACCTAGGGCAAGCCACCGAAACAATTCGTTTACTGGGACTCAGCTCCTAGATGAGGATATTGGTAATGCCGATCTCAAGGCCGTCCTGAGGACTGAATGAGATAACACGTGCCAGGTGCAGGGCCTGGCAGCTGCGAAGTGTGCAGTGAATGACGGCTGGTTCTTGTTGTTAACAGGCCTGGGTGTGCGTGTTTGAAGCTGAACAGCACTGGAAACCTCTTCAGGCATCACAGGTGTGACCCTGGGGTTGTGCAAACAGCCTCGTGCTTTGCAGGCCTCTGTGGCTGTAGCTTCTCTGGCCCTTTGCTCCAGGGTGGCCCTCGCAGTGCCCAGGGCAAGCATTCCCGGGAGGCTGTGGCTTAGCAGGCCTGGGGTGGAGCCTCGTACCCACAGGGGCGGGAGCACAAACGCCCAAGGAGGCTCAGCCAGGCTCTCAGCTCAGCTGCGTCCTTTGCACCAGGGCATGGGATTCCAGGGAGGAGAGCCGAGGCAGCCGGTGCAACACTGCAACTGTGCTGGGCAGGTGCCTGTGTCACCAGGCCCGGGGGATGGTGGCCTGTGTGCTCCGAAGCTGTCCACACTCCCCAGTGGCAGCTGCTTAGCATCACCAGCCTCAGCACAACAAATCAGTGTCAGACCCTGCGTGCGGAGCCAGCGACCGGAACAGCTGCTGAGACTGAACAGGTTCTCTTCTAGATGTTTTAAACTCATTAAATCCCCACAGCCTCCCTAGGAAGTAGGCACTATTCTCTCTTCCCCATTTTAAAGAGGAGGAAAGAGAGATTCAGAAAAGTTGAGCCACACAGTGATAAGTGGTGGGGCTGGGATTTGAACCTGCAGAGTTCACTTTGTACCCACGATGCTGTGCTGCTTCTCCTGGGACAGCAGAGGGGATCGGCTGTCTCCCGTGGAGCCCACCCCAATTCTCTCCTTTCCGTTCTCCATCGAGCCTGTGTCCCGCAGCCCGGGGCGGTATTCACTAGCAGTGCTGGCAGGTGGTGCAGTGGAGAGGGCGAGGCCAGATCTGGCTTGGCATCTTGGCTCTGCCACGCACTTGCTGGGGGCACTTCAGAAAGTGCCATTCCTCTCTGAGTCCTGGTTTCCTCAGTTTCTAGAGGAGGAAACGTAGCCAGCCTCACAGAACAGTTCTGAGGAGGGAGCACGAAACATGGTGCCTGGTGCACTGCCGGGGCTCAGCTCATGGTCGTTCTCCATAGGGGAAGATAATCTGTGCCCCTAACACAGTAAGCAGGACCCCGAATTGCAGGGCAGATCAGAAGGCAAGCCCCACAGGGTCCCACCTGCTGAGACCACTGCCCCGGCCCCACCCTCCCTTGCGCTCAGTTCAGTAGCACCAGCCCTCTTCCAGCTGGCACTTGCATGGCAGATTGAATTTTTTGGAAACATAACCCACCTTGACAAGCTTTCTGGGCTTCAGTCCAGCCACTCAGCTCCTGTAGCAAAGAAGTACCCCCTGAGGTGGTCTGTGAATCAAGCCTCCCCCCTCTCCCACTGCAGGCGACCGGAAGGAAAGCCTTCTCCACTTTCCAGCCAGGGCCCCCTAGACACTGCTGGTGGTGTCCGCGCAGGCGGCCACCCACTTAACCCACCTCTAGCCTTTCTGGCTGCAGCTGAGGCCATCCCTGGTGAGGGAGGGAGTGGGCATGTGTCCAACATGGCTTTGCTATGTCTAGGGTGACCAACTGTTCCATTTTGCTCAGGACTGAGGGGTTCCCCAGGACACAGGACTCTCAGCACTAAAACCACCACAGTGCTGGGCACACTGGGATGGTTGATCATCCTGATTGTGTCCTCTGGGCCATTCCAGAGCCTCCCGTGCCTTTTCTCCCTGGGCGTGAAGCCCCTGCCTTCATACAACAGCCAGGCTTGCTCTTCCATCTCCCAGGAGTCAACCCACAGGCCTCCTGTCTCCCCCTGGGCCCATAAAAGGAGAAAAGGCTGGAGAAAGTCAGGACAGTGCCTGGACTCCCACGCCTGCTTAATGAGGAGGCTCAGGTGCGGGCTCTGAAGACGGCCCCTTTGAAGAACTGATGGAGAGCTGGTCTTCCTGGCGACGTGGGCCAGTGGAGATGCGTCCGGACATAGCTACTGCTCCAACGGGGCTCCTTTTTTACGAGGCCAGGAAATGTTCATGGGAAGCTAAATAACAGGTTAATGAGGGGTTCTGATAGAAAGTGGTATTAACTTTAATGGGGAGAAAACACTTAGCAAAGGCCAACGCCCACTGGGGCAGACGTATAAACCCAAGGCTGGGAGCGGCTTTTGGCATTGAGGTTTCTGGCCCTGGACGCCTTGCTACTGGACCACTTGCCACTGGGCTGCTGAGGGCATGGCTTCCAAATGCCTCAAGGCCAGCTTCTCTTTGGCGTCTCTCAAGGGCCCGGGTGGGGCCGGTGGGGGATCCACTCGTGTGTCCACGGTGTACTCTAGCAGCTCTTGCAAGCTCCCAAGTCCTTCCCGCATGGCCTGCAGTTTCTCTGCAAGTTCGGCTGGACTGGGCAGAAGCGGCTACAGGGCCCCCAGCTTACTCCCCGCTCTCTGCCTCCCCGCTGGAGGCTTTGCCACCAGCTACAGCGTGGGTGGGGGCTGGTTTGGGGAGGGCATTCTCAACGGCAACGAGAAGGAGACCATGCAGTTTCTGAACGACCGCTTGGTCAACTACCTGGAGAAGGTGCGGCAGCTGGAGCAGGAGAATGTCAACCTGGAGAACCGCATCCAGGAGTGGTGCCAGCAGCAGGTGCCCTACATGTGCCCCGACTACCAGTCCTACTTCCAGACCATCGAGGAGCTTCAGAAGAAGGTAAGAGGTCCAGGATGGCTTTGGCTGCCCAGGAGCCTGGGGCCACCAGCACCAGACTTGCTCTCAGACAGTGGTTTGGAGGTCATTAAGTATGTTTACGTCTGTGTCCTCATTTGCTCCTCCCAATAATCTTATGCAGGAGGTTTCATTAGTCCATTTTACAGATGAGGGCACTGGAGCTCAGGCTGGTTAAGTGACTTATTCAGGGTGCCCCCGCTGGCAGTTAGCAGAGCCAGAGCTTGAATGCCAGCTGTGCATACTAACTGGTTGAGTGATCTTTGGAAATGCAGCTCACTTCTCTGAGAGAGCATTTCCTCTCTTTTTTTTTAAGGTGAGGAGATTGGATTTGATGTGTTTAGTGTGTATTAGGTTTCCTGGAACTAAATCAGGTCAGGAAGGAAAAGCCTGTCAGAGAAGTTTCCTTCCTGCCTGGACCCTATTCCATGTGGAAGTCACAGCTGGCTCCTAAGGGGGACCCTATATGACCAGAGAAGCACAGAGCACTCTGATGGCAGTGACCTGCCCTGGGCCTCTCTCTGGGGGCCCCCAGGAGGCCTGGGAGGCAGAAAGGAGCCTTGTCCCCCATGCTGGGCCTTTCCTGCAGCATCTCCATGCCACCCTCTCTCTAACCCTGCATCACAGGTCACAGACACGGGGCGTTGGAAGGGACCTTAGAAGTTTTCTAGTCTGACCCTTTTCTCACTTGGCCTTCTGCATGCCCACAAGGCTTCATGGAGCCTCGGCTGCCACGAGTCTGGGGATGGGTGACTCCCTCCCTCCAGAGGCAGCCCACTACAGCAGAACATCATTTCTTTCCCTGATCTCACTTTATTCCCCCAGACTCTCTGCACCAAGGCAGAGAATGCCAGGCTGGTGGTGCAGATTGACAATGCCAAGTTGGCCGCGGATGACTTCAGAACTAAGTGAGTTGACTGAAGGGGAAGGGGACTCACATCCTCCCTCCTGCTAGCCCTTTGGTGGGGGCTGGTAGAAGTGGACATTGGTGATGTCTGGACCCAAAGCTTTGGCTGCACTGAGTCACTGACATACTAAGGCAGGACTCACAGCATCAGGCCAGCTTGGGGTGGGACCCGACTTAGACACAGAAAGGAATTCAACTTCAGGTGCCTTGTCCTGTGCTTGCAGATATGAGATGGAGCTGTCCCTGCGGCAGCTGGTGGAGGCTGACATCAATGGCCTGCGCAGGATCCTGGATGACCTGACCTTGTGCAAGTCTGACCTGGAGGCCCAAGTGGAGTCCCT
>PVKH010047043.1:0-10335 GCA_004027955.1 Chaetophractus vellerosus | reverse complement strand
CTCCCTGGCACCAAGGGATTACTACCAAAAACTGGCTGGTGATACAATTGGAAAAAGGCATTGAATAAAAGGGGGATAAGGTAAAGGCAAATGAGTGTATATGGCCAAGAGACTATAAAGTGAGTCAGGAGGTCATCAGAGAGGTAATGCTTATGCATGTTTCAGCAAGATCTCATAGATAGCCAGGGTAGATATTACCCCAAATATTGAGGATTCTGAGGGCTCTGGAGACACCCAGGACTTATGGTCATGGCAGGTAGCTCTGGAGTTTGGTGCCTTGCCAGTGGACCTACTTTGGAGTTTCTGCTCCAGAGTGTGGCAGAGCTGGACTCAGATGTGACTTCTCTACACATGCCTCTTCTACTGGAAGTAATAGATTTATTTCCTCCTGCATGTATGTTTGTATCTAAATATGTATGTATATAGTATTTATCTATCTAATTGATATCATCTATATCTATCTATCACCTATCTATATCTGTCATCTATGCATTTAGTATGAACTCATAAGTTCTTATTTTATTTATCATTATTTTGATGTTCAAACCATCACTGATTGATTTGCTCCTTTGGTACCTATTCAAGAAGACTCCTGTATCCCTTTTACATGCCTCCATACTTCTTAAACATTTCCTTACTTTTTGGCAAAGCAAGGTGCTCTTGACTAATCTCATACTTTCCCTTGGGAGGGACTGATCTGTCTAACATGGGTTACATTACCACACCTGCAAACAAAAAAGTGGGTTCCTTAGTCAGCAACTCACCAGAAATGCATGGAATCTCCTTAGTAGACTTACTGTGGGTACAAAACCAAGAGATGGTAACTTTTGTTATGGTAAGTCATTGTTAGCCAAGTATCTTATTAGAGCAGGACATTCCTTTACTCTTTTAAGAAATGGAAAATTTCTATATCCTGATTGAGAATGGGGCAGTATTGAAGAACAGTATCTGGTGCCATGGAGGACTTATTTACTGCTAGAAGGGTCTACTTCATAAACATCCTGGTGAAGGTGATTGAGGTCATGTCAGTGTTGTCAGGAGTCACTGGACATACTTCAGGGCTCTATGGCTTAATGTGTGAGTTAGTGGTAAGTGCAGCTGTATTTGGACTCTTAATAGTTAAAAATATTTTTTAAATAGGGAAAATGAATTAACGATGTGTTTCTGCTCTAGTGAAGAAAAATGTCCTTGTGATAAACGTATCCTGCTTAAAAAAGAAAATGAATACCTAGAATCAACTTCAGTGGAGTTCATCCTTGAAAACAAGGCATGAGGATCTCTATATCTAAAGGCATGCTGAGTTTAAGTACACTTGACAAAGGGATAGAAAGGAAGAAAATCTTAATGTTCACAATGACTTAATTTGATAGCTTTAGAATAAGGATTCCATCACTAAAGATTTGATCAAGCCCTTCTAACCAGCCATGTGGCTGATGCCAAGACAACCTTAGAAATATGTCAAGAGAATAAAAAACAGCATACAATGGCAATATAATAGGGTTACAATGAGAATTTTATTCTTCAGGAAAGATTAAAAGAAGCTTAAAGAAGGGATGGACAATTGTGCAAACAGTGGAGAGAACAGATATTTGAATTCTTGGAATAAGTGCTAAATGATAAGAAAAGTCAGAAAAATCTCTGAGTGAAAATTGATGAATTTTCTTACTGTGCTTGGAAAAGATAAGCTCAATGATATTGACACAGAATTGAACACAATGAAGAAATTAGGAGATAGGTACCATTCAACAGCCAGTCAAAAGGAGCTTTAAAGAAATAGATTTATGTTTTTTTAAACACTTTATGGAGAAAGAAACAAAATATTAATTAAATCATTTGAAGAACACCAAATCACTGAAACCTTTAAAATCACATTAAAAATATTCAGAGTGAATCAAGAATCTCTGTCAGTCAGAAAATGCAGTGAGTTTTCAAAATCTTCACCAGAAAGTTCATTTCTAACTGTATTGAAAATTCTCTAAAGCATCACAAATTATTTATTTTACAAGAAATTACTTACTTAAATAGAGAAAGTTTCCAAAGCAGATGAAAACATCAACCATGCATATGAAGTGATGCTTGCAGAAACAAGCCAAAATTCTTAAAGAAAATTTTGAGTTACTTGTTCTTATCAATTTTCCACCTGAAGAATTTCATAATAATTGATTTAAGGTTCAGTCTGGTGAAAGAAATCTCAAAGACTTAAGAAAATCCATTAATACCAGGGATTAGAAAACTTTTTCTATAAAGGACCAGACAGTAAATATTTTAGGATTTGCAGGCCAAGAAGCAAAAAATATCAGTACAAACTCATGTGTGTGTGTATGTGTGTGGGTGTACACACAGAGATGGTTAGATACAGAAATAATTACAGTATGTGTGTATATGTTGGTTAGTATATTAATACATATATTACCTAGCTCTGTCAATGACACTCCAAAAGTTATGAGCACAGGCATCATTCAGATCTTGGTTTCTAATAACATTATCTAATGAAAAGAACCAGGAAACCTTGGAGAAATATTTGATTCTAGGGCTGGTGAAGGGAATATGTAAGATAAGCCTGGAGCATCTAGTACTATCAGAAATCAAAGAGGTGCTCAAAGAACAAAAGAATGTGGACATGTAAAAAGGACATAAGAGCACACCTGAAAGAGCTCCAAATGGCCAAAGCTGGAACAATATGAGCAACAAAATAGCACAGTACTGGATTATAGCTCAAAGCATAAAATAAATATCCCTGAGACCATATTGCTATAATAAATGTTGAATAAATAAATAAATAGAAGAGAAGAGATAGATTTTTTAATATGTAAACCCTTGTCTCATTAGGAGGTGGAGCTCAATATCACCTTTCCTGCACCCCCTCAAGTGGTGTAGGTTGGATTTTGTGACTGTTTTACAAAGAATAGAGTATAGAAAGAGAAAAATGGTAACTTTATAGTGGAGAAACCTGGAAAACATGACCTTAACAAACTGAATAAGGTTAGCAGTATCAGTGATGCCATGTCCATATCATACACCCCTGCATTGATGGGATAAGAAGAGGATCTCACCTCTGTAGTATTCTTTCTTAAAACCCATAACTCCAGTATGGTAAGTAAAGAACATTAGAAAAACCCTTATTTATGGAAATTCTTCACAACACTTCACCAGTTCTACTCAAAATTTTCAAGATCATGAAAAACAAGGAAATTAAGAAAATGAGGACACTAACTGTAATGTGGTATTCTGGACTTCCTGGAACAGAAAAAGAACAATAAAGGAAAAGCTGGTGAAATCAGGTATTAGTTTCTTAGTTTGGAAAAAAGCACCATGGAAATGTAAGTTGATAAAATTAAGGGAAACTGAAGCTGGGTGAAGGGTATTTGGGAGCTCTTTATAATCTTTGAAAGTTTTCTGTAAATTTACAATTATTCCAAAGTAAAATGATATTTAAAATATTCCATTAGCCATCTCTAACAACACTTTAGAAAGTGTGTAGTATCAGAAGAATCTGTCAAATCTGCTAACACACACACATACACATGGATAGTCACCCACCTGAGGTATGGACAGAATTCTTTCAGAGGCACCATGAACTCTCTCCTGGGGTGTCTGTGCTGGAAAAGAACATATGTTAGAAATAACATTGAGGTAGGAAAAGTGAGTAATTGTTGGCCTTAACAGAGGAGAACCTGGGGGTGATGGAGAATTGTGTCAGGACTGAATGGCACTTCAGTTTCCTGATTAGGTGAAATAGCTCCCAACCAGTGCAATGAGCTACACTAAACATTTGTTCATGTTTCTTAATTATACTAAGAAAATATAAATTCTCTATCCCAACTTTATGGATAATAACAGTAAAAGAGAGAGATTGAGTGTGAGTTCACAGTTAATGAAAAACCAAAGGGAAAGGATGAAAAACAGGTATTTTATAACAATATGGCTATTTTGAAGTAGGATTATTAAAAATATCAGGCAGGAAATTACTATCCATAATGACTCAGCTAAGTCACTGGAATCAAAATATATTTTTAGGAAAAGAATTTGCCAAAAACCATCATTAGCAGGTTCTCTTTTCAGATTCTTTTACCAGATATTACATTAAAACAAGGAATAATTCTATAAAATTATATGTTAAATGCTCAGTTATATGTGTAGAAATATCTCATATATTCCAGGGAGTTTCTTGGACAATAGTCAACCCTTTATTATAAATATTTTTAAGTGAATGAGTTTCACATTTTCCTCCTACAGTTGTAAAATCTGTTTTGATTGAGATGTTTGTAAAAGTACTTTGGAAACTATTAATTATTTTAATAATTAATGACATTTTTGTAATATTTCTCTCAAATAGAAAAAGAAAGTACCTCACTACTCCATGTCAATGACTAAGTTTTAAATATCATCTTTATTACAATATTTATAATATCCACTCCAAGAATTTTTCTAGTGCAAATGAAATATAGTAGAAAGGAAAACATTAACAGAACTTACACATTTTTAGTTATAAATCAATAAACCACAGTAACTATATACTAACAGTTATAGATGTACATAGATGAGCAGTAAAATTAATTATTAATAACCCTGTTAATGTTCCCTTTTGGATGTCCTTTATTTTAAATTGCCTAGTAATCTCAGATTCAGTCATGAGTTTATGCTACTTTCTATTACCAAAATAGTTTCTTATGGAATCTAGAGAGGGATAATGAAGGATTTTTGCTGTGGTTAATAATTTTCAACTTAAAATAATGAATCCCCTGATGACAGAAGGAGCTGTGGGCCCAATGGTACAGTTAACTCTGCTGTTTGCACAATGGAGAGCGTTATCAGGATAAGAGCAAGAAAATAAATTTCAGAAGCAAATTTTTTCCCTGTCAAAATATTTCAAATACATCTCTTGCCCACTTGGTCCTTCACCCACCCCATTTCCCAATTCAAACTGTGTATTACATGTATATAGAAAACCTCAAATTGGATTTTCAGGTGTTTTTCACACTTACTATAATTTCAGTGTCGAGAGCTCTTGTGGGGAAAGAAAACTAAAAAATGGAAGGGAAATGTATGCACAAACTACTGTTGTCCAACTTCAAGAATTAGTGTTGAAATAAAATATGCATCATATAAAATATTGATGTGTTATCTGTATTAACCTTTAATCCTAAACTATTATAATATGGATTATATGGTATATAATTGAATTTGTTTAATGATTCCAAAAAATAATATATTACAAATTCATTTTTATTCATTCTTTTAATCAAGTCCTCATGATCAAATTTTATATTCTCTTATTACAATTGAAGTATATTTCTTCTTACAGGCAATTAAGGAGGTGCTTTATTACATTTGGAATTTGACTCCAGGTTTCCTAGAGACCTTTTAAGTTTAGGCTCTAATATCTACTTTTCTGCATATTTATCTCCTTGATAAAATCAACACCTCTTTCCCAGTTATAGCAATGCCTTTCATATTTATACATGCTTTTCCTAGTCTGGGGCCTTTTTTTCTGTTGCACAGATTTATGCAGTGACCTTAAATAGACAATTCCCAGTGTTTTCATACTCCAAACCATTTTCATTTTGCTGATATAGTCTTACTAAAGTTGAGGTTTTGTGTACTTTCAGTCCTTAAACTCCTATGCTTCACCAATGATAGAAATACACATTTCAAAATAGCCTAGTTCTGGTTCAACATATACCTCCTTTTAAATCTTAGATACTATACCCATATAATATTCATCTTGGACATACTGAATTATGCCATCACTTTGGATGCATAATCTTAAATTTACACAATCTTTGCAAACAGCTTGTTATAAGGGAATGTTTTAGTTTCCTCGCTGCTCACAGTAATACCATGCAAAGATATGGCTTCTATAATGGGAATTTAATGACTCATGGTTTTGAGGCTAGGAAAAAAGTCCAAATAGAGACCTTATCAAGGCAAAGCTTTTTCCCCAAAGACTGTGATGTTCTGGGGCTGGCTGTTGACAATCTGTGGTCCTTTGTTGGTCACATGGCAAGGCATATGTTTGCTCTTCATTTTCTGGGTTTCACTGATGTCCAGCATCTGGCTTCCCCCTCTGTGACTTTCTCTGTGTGAATTCCATTCTCTTATAAAGGCAGCAGTAATACCATTAAGACCCATGGTGACTGAGGTAGGGCACACTTTAACTGGAGAAACATCATCAAAAAGTCCTACTTACAATGGGTTCACAGTCATAGGAATGGATTAAGTTTAAGAACACATGCTTTGGGGGTATACGCAATACAAAACCATTACAAGAAAGAAAAACAGCCTGAATTTTTGGTAATTGAAAAAATTTCAAATTCCAGTTATGACACAAATTAATGCAACCTTAAGAATCTTAGGGGAGTCTGGGGCAAGATGGCATCAGTTTAGGGTGCACACTCACTGGCTCTCAAGCAGAGGACAGGTGATTGGGAACAGCAGCCTGCCCAGGTGATTTTTCTGGGAGCCTGGGGGAAGGAAGACTTGGTACATTGATCTGGAGGGAACTGGATGGTGAGGTGGACTGCTCAACATAAAATCATGAGTTCTTTATACCCCAGCTGAAAACACAGGCAGCTAAACCCTGTTCTCCAGGCAGGGCCTGGGCAGTCAAATTCCCCACCGGTAGTCTGGTGAAGGGAATAAACTCTGAGAGAAGGAATGTTCTGGAAAAGGGTGGAGAAGGGTTTCTTTCAGTGGGTGTGGTCACTAGGACTCCCTAGCAGTTTTTGGGAGTGAATTACTTGGCTGGAAGTGGTGCTAGGCTGAGGAGAGACCAAATCTGCAGTGTACAGCTAATTTACCTAACTGTAACACAGAGGATAAGCTAAGGATGGGGCAGAGCCAGCAATTTTACAGCTCTGGAATAAGTAACACAGTCTCAGCTCCCCTGGGGTGGGTCAGGCAATGGGAAATAACTGATAAGTCTCCACAAGCCTATTTGTGGTCCCCTCACAGGAGGGGGTGGTCCAGAAGAGTCATTCTTTTAGGACCCTTATTTCATCAAATAAAAAAGAGAAAGTTTTGACCTGCTTTAATCACTAAATTCTGCCTCAAATCCTGCAGAGAGAAGCCTGCAGGGAAATCAATTAATGAACACAAACTGAGAGGCTCCACAAGGGCCCAAAAAGGAATGCTGTTCTCCCATAGCTTTGCTTGACTGCATGCATGTGTGTTTGGCTGGTTCTTCTGTGTTTGTCGGTTTGTTGCTTTTCTTACCTCTACACTCTCCTCTTTCTTATGATTTTTTAAAATTAGGTGCTGTAGGTTTTTTTCTTCTTTTCTGGTCTTCCTCTTCCTTGATTTTCCATTCTCTGTGTATAATGATTGTGTCTAGCAATGCTATCACTTCTCCTTCCTTCATTTTCCTACCTTCAGCATTCTGTTGGGGTTCTTAGATTCCACAATTTTGCATTTGCTCTCATCTTCACACTTGTCAAATTCTATCTTGCCTATTCAGTTCTCCTTTCTTTCTTTTTTTTAGCTTTTTTCTTTCAGCCTATTCTTTATTAGTTTTGTCTCTTCTCATCATTCTGGCCTTATAAAATATTCTATATATTTTTCTCTATTTGATTCCCCATTCCATTGTAGGCACTGCACCTTTTCCCCCTATTATTCTACAATGCCTCCAAGAGTTAAATATTCAATTTACTAGTCTGATACAGGCCCTCTTCTAACTTTTATCAATAGCACTATTATCCTTTTACTTTTCTTACACCTGTTCAATGCTCTGATGCTTATATTTTTCCTTCAAGAGAACATAGAAAAAAGCAAGGAAATACAACAAGAGGAAGAAAGTATCAAAGAGAAAACTTAACTCACATACAGAACTATAACCTAAATAAAAATCTAGAGCAGAGAGAGAAGCTAATCAACTGAATAAACCCATCAAGATAAAAAAGATTACCAGAGGGCAATACTGAATTGCAAGCCATAATAAGAAACTGGAAGATATGGACCATTCCAAAGTACAAAACCAAAAACAGAAAGAGATGCAGAACATCAAACAACTAATCAAAGCTGTCCAAACAAATATCATGGATTGACATAATGAAGTGAAGGAAGAGATTAAGGTTATTAAGAAGACATGGGAGCACATACTGAAGAAATTATAAACATACGTAAAAAGATAACAGATATGATGTCAATGAACAGATGAAAAGATGATGGATTCACATAACAACAGATTTGAACAGAGAGAAGAATGAATTAGTGATGTGGAAGTCAGTACATCTGAAAACAAAGAGATAGTAGAAAAGATAGATAAAAAGATAGAAAAAATCCAGCAGGGCCTCCGGGATTTAACCTATAATGGGTATTTAAAAAACATATGCATTATAGGCATCCAAGAAGGAGAAGAGAAGGGAAAGGGAACAGAAGGAGTTTTGAAGGAAATAAAGGCTGAAAACTTTTCAACCCTAATGATGGAGATGGATGTACTTATTCAGGAAGCACAGCACACCCCAAACAGTATAAATCCCAACAGGCCAACCCCAAGACATATACTTGTCAAAATGTCCAATACTCAAGACAAAGAGAAAATACTCAAGGCAGCAAGAGAAAAGAGTACCATTACATACAAGGGAAGCACAACAAGATTAAGACCTGATTTCTCAGCTGAAACCATGGAGAGAAAAAGACAGTGGTATGACATAGGCAAGGTACTAAAAGAAAAAAACTTCCACCCATGGATTCTCTGTCTAGCAGAGCTGGCATTGAAAAATGACAGAGAGTTCAAAGCGTTCACAGATAAACAGAAATAAAGGGAATTTGCAAATAAGAAACCTGTACTTTAAGAAATACTAAAAGAATCTATAAAGATTGAAAGGAAACAACAGGAGAGAGAGTTGGAGGAGAGTGTAAGAACAACTAAAAAGACATAAAGAGAAACAAAAACTGTATAGGACATACATAAACCCAAAGAAAATATGGCAGATATAAGAAATTCTTTGAGAGTAATAACACTGAATGTTAACAGATTAAACTCACCAGCCAAGAGACACAGATTGGCAGAATGGATAAAGAAATATGACCCATCTATATTTTGTATACATGATCCCCAACTTAGAGCCAGGGATTCAAGGAGGATGAAAATGAATGGTTGGAAAACAATTTTACAAGCAAATAAAAACCAAAAAAGGGCAAGAGTAGGTATCCGAATATTGGACAAAATAGACTTTAAATGTAAAACAGTCATAACAGACAAAGATGGACACACTATATTACTAAAAGGGGTAATCTCTCAAGAAGAGAGAACAATCATAAACATTTATGCACCTAATCAGGGTACCTCAAAATACGTGATGCAAACACTGGAAAAAAAAATTGGAGAAATAAATGCCTCTAAAATTATAGTGGGAGACTATATTACACCATTATCACCATTAGACAGAACATCTAGACAGAGAGTCAGTAATAAAACAAAGAATCTGAATAATACATTAGAGCACCTGGACCTAATAGACACATACAGAACACTACATCCAAATACAGTGGGGTATACATTATTCTCGAGCACACATGGATCATACTCCAGAGTGGAACACATGCTAGGCCAAAGAAAAAACCTCAATGAGTTCAGAATGATTGAGATTACACAAAGTAATTTTTCTGACCACAAGGGAATGAAATTGGAAATCACTAAGGGCCAGAGAACTACATTAAGTATGAAGATATGGAAATTAAACAACACATTCTTGGACAAACAGTGGGTCAAGGAGGAAATCTAAAAGGAAATCAAGAACTACCTCAAATTGAATGAAAATGACAACACAACATATCAAAACCTATGGGATGTAGCCAAACCAGTACTGAGAGGGTAATTTATAGCTCTAAATGCATATATTAAAAAAGAAGAAATACCTAAAATTGTAATACTAACTGCACACCTGAAAGGATTGGATAAACCACAACAAAATAACCCAAAAGGAAGCAGTAGAAAGAAATAACAAAAGTTAAAGCAGTACTAAATGAAATAGAATATAAGAAAACACTAGAAAAAATAAACTAAACCAAAAGCTGTTTTTTTAGAAGATCAATAAAATTGGCAAAACCTTAGCCAGATTAACAAAGAAAAAGAGAGAGCAGATGCAAATACACAAAATAAGGAATGAAGAAAGGGATATCACTACTGACCCCACCAAAATAAAGAATATCATAAGAGGATACTTTAAAAAATTATATGCTAACAAGAATGATAAGTTAGAGGAAATGTAAAAATCCCCAGAAACTCGCAAGTAGCCTACCCTGATGAAAGAACAAATCGATGAATATAACAGTACAATTAAAAGTACAGAGATAGACTCAGTCATCGAAAACCACCCAACTAAGAAGAGCCCA
>PVKH010047042.1:0-10338 GCA_004027955.1 Chaetophractus vellerosus | reverse complement strand
GAGGGCAAGGATCATGTCTTTTTCATTTTCAAGTCCCCAGAACGTACCACAGTACCTGACACACAGCACCTAATACAGGAAGCATTTGTCAGTGTTGTGACTCCCATGGAGAGGTGTGGGGCCTCCAGCCTTGGTGACCTTAATTAAAGCCGTAAACACTGGGCATCGTTACTGGCTCATCAGCACACCACCATTCCCCAGGGTACCAGGAGACCATGACTCAGCATCACCGTGCTTATGTTACAGAGAATGAAGCCGAGGCACAGAAGCCACTGGAGAGGGGGCCACAGAGGTAGGATCTGTGTCTTCCTCTCTCCACCCTGAGGGCAAGAACCATTTTACACTACAGGAAGGCTGGGAACCCTGGTAGAGCTGCTTACCTTGTGTTCTAGAAGCTCCTTTGGACATGTGGGTTGGACTTGTTCGGAGCTTTCTTTTCCACAGCATTGAAACTAGAGAGTCAGAAAAGAGAGTTTAGGACACAGGAGGGAGAAACAGCAGCTACAAGTCTGGGTATTATGGCTTTTAACTGGAGTGGCTGAAGCAGCAAAGCTGTTAGGAGGCCCAGTCATGACAACTCAAACTGTCATTTCTGGAAAGAGAGTGAAGAATCACATAATTGTGCTAGCAAAACAAACCAACAAAAAACGACTTTTCTAAAGCTGTCTGAATTTTATGATAGGAAGTGGCTCAAGGCAACCCAAACGAGGCAGGAAGCTAATTGACAGGGTCTGTGTAAATTACTGTTTTTTAGGCAGGAGTTGGGCCTTTGAATCCTTTCTTTCAGACTGGGAGTAAGTTAACCTGCTGGGTAGCTAAAGTATTATGAGCATCAAGAAGGGCTCATTAACTGGGAAGGAGAAGTGGCCATAGTGAACCCAGGCGCCAGAAGTCCAGGGCTGGAAGACTGGCAAGCAAACAGGTGCCCTTGGGGCTGGCCTCCTAAAGACAAAGGAACCTGTGTACTGCTTCATGTCCTTGGAGCAGCTGAGGCTAAGCATTGTAAATGGTTGGCAGCTAATCTGGTGGCCCTTCCAAGACATTCCTGTCATGAGAAGAACTGGGCTACCTGGAAACACTTGGCCTGGGAGTTCATAACTACTTCTCCATATCACAGGGTTTAAGAAATCAGCCCGACCCTGGCCTGTCTCCTCTGTAAAGCCTTCCCTGATTAACTGCTTGCAGCTCTGAGCTCTCCACAGACAGCACTTTCCCACAGAAACTAGGAGGAGAGAGGGAGCACGGTTGGCTCAGGGGACCCTTCATTTATAAATGAGGAAGCTGAACTGAATACCAGGGAAGTTAAGTAACTTCTGCAAGGTCACCAAGCTGTCAAGTGGCAGAGCTGCAGCTGGAAATGAGCTTTTCTGACTTGAAATGTCACGGTTATTTCTGTGACACCACAATGCTACTACCCCTTGAGAGAACTTGATATTTGGGGGTGGGGTGCTTTCTCTGTGTTCTTGTTTGTGCTCTTTTATCTGTTTTGGGTATGTATCCTGGTTTCTTGTGAATGCTGTATGTTGGGCCCTTTCTCTTCTACGGCTCTACACATAATATAAACTAGGAATAAAATATGATACTGCTGTTTGGCTTTACTGAATTTATTGTTATTCTCAATCAAGGTGATTAGAGAGAACCTGGCTCATGCATCTTCTTAAGAAGAAGATATCATTTTCAGAAACAAGTAAATGTACTTACTGTTGAGTGGAAGGTAATGAGAGTCCCATTTCCCTTTTCCCTGTCCTTCAGGTAATCATTATAAGCCTCTTCATACATGGTCTGAACATGTCGTATAGCCTGAAATATCATAAAAAGTTTAATAAATGCTTTTTTAGTGTAAAGGCCTGTGACCCCAAATCCAAAAAGATCTCAAAAAGTCATAAGACCGGATTCTACTTCTGTGTGGAGCTGAATTTAAACTAACCTACAAATATAACCAGCTACTTTAGAAACACTCCAAAGGAGGGGATGGTTATTTATTCTACATGTTTACATTTTTTCTAGTCTAAAATAAGTTCATAAGCACAATATTGATGGTATATGAATCTACCCAAAATACAGTAAACTTAAAATTCCATTCTTTCTCCTTTTCCTTTTCCTTTCTACTCTTTCACACCCTGTGTTTTACCCATCTAGTAAGGCCCCTGTTCAGTGGGTTCTCCTGATAGCCTTTTCTGTTAAGGCAGCAAATCCAAAACTGGCTTCACTAGCACGCAGCAGGCCAGGTTTTATTCTTTGCCTACGACATGCTCTGTCCAGGCCAAGCTTTAAGAACAAATGACAGTATTAACACGGATGAGGATACAAGTTCTTCCCACATCCTTCTTCCTCGTGTCTGTAATCTAACTCTTACCCCCATTCCAAACAGGGGATAATCTTAAACCAGAAAGCCTTATTATTTTTGGATCATTCAGCCCTTTAAAAATCTAATGAACACTATGGACGATCTCACTGGAAAACTTTGCACACATATATCCATCATGCTCATACACACAGAAGCTCAGTTCTGTACATGACTTCTAAGGCTAGCAAGTTCTGCTTAAACTATAACTTTGGTGGTTATTTGGTTTCTTGTGTGGGTATCGATATTCGCACATCTTTTGCCATAAAGAGAACACTTTAACCATCATAGAGAAAACACCGTAAGTCATTTGTACTTACCACACCCTTGCCTATAAAAGCAAAAACTCCAGTGGTTACTTCAGCAGCAAATATCACCAGTAGGCAGGTGAAAAACTGTAGAGGAGAGAAAATACTAACTTCATTGATTCAAGGCCTTTTAAATTTAATTAGCCTTTTTGATTCTAGTTCTATTTGAAAAGCATTAGGCAAAGTTGTTAGTTTCAATCGACCGGTCAGGAGGCATTTGCTTCCTGAGTGCCTTTATGTAATGGCTGAGTCACTTTCTTGCAGTTCGTTGTTTGTTCATTCATTCATTTATTCATTCATTCATTCAGCAATTGCTTATTGAACATTTACTCTGTGCCCCTTATTGCCCTTGATGCTGGGTATACAGTGATGAACAAGATAAGATCCCAGTGCAACCATGGATGTTATATCAGAAGAGGGGAAATGTGACAAATAAGTAAACGATAAAAAAGGGAATAAGATCATTTCAGAGTGATAGAGAAATCCCAGCACCTAGGACAGTGCCTGGCACCTATATGCTCAATAACTATTTGATAAACAAAGTAGGTTCTATAAAGAGAATAAAATAAGGTCAGGTCATAGAGAGTGGCTGGTGGGGCCTGGGCGTGGCGAGGGGTGGGACTTGAGGTTTCAAGGTCCAGAAGGCAGACCAATCTGAGGAGGTGGTCCTTTAGGAGCAGATGTGGGAGTGGAAGTGAGGGAGATGTCCTTCTGGATAGATTTCTGTTCAGGTCTCTTGGGTTTGCTCTGGTCAAACTAAGTTCAGTGATAAACAAGACAGAGAGATTCTGAGTGATAAACAAGACAGAGAGATGGCAGGGGAAGGTGAGAGACAGAATGGGACGTTGAGGAAATCAGTTAGAAATCTTATCTAGCAAGAGATCAGAAGAAGCCACAGTTTAAAAAAAATCCAAAGATCACTATGTGAAATGAGGTTGCTAATAAAACTGCTGTTTCTGACTCCCCAAGGGAAAATAATAATGATTTTTAAAACCTTTCTTTCTGCCTCTCTTCTCGTTATTTCTCTTTAGGCCACCCTGGATGTGGAGCAGATGAATGACATGATTTATTTTTTAAGAGGTTGCTCATTAAAATAAACCACAAGAGAGAGCTTTGCTTCAGTTATTGATCTCACACTGAGCAGCTTTTTTGTAGCTAACAGCACTTCCCTGGCTCCAGGAATCTTCTAGCTGTCTTGCCTACTGTGAAACATCGGTTTTTAAAGATCATAATAACCCCTTACATTCTTGGGCACTTTTCCTCCCCAAACATCTTTGCACCAATGATCTCATTTATTTTCACACTTTCCAGATGAGACGGGGACAAAGATAATACTATTCTTGTGCGGAAGATGGAGAAACTGAGACCTAGGGAAAGGGAGTGAGTTGCCGAGGTCTCGGGAGGTCCATGAACCAGCTGGTGCTGGAGGTCAGACGTCCTGGCCCCCTCCGGACCCACCCCCTCCACCCCCGCCCCACTTACCGATCCGAGCACGCACTGTGACTCCCGCACGGCTCCACAGCACCCGCAGAACCCCACGGCCATCATCAGGGCCCCAGCTCCAACCAGCACGTAGAGCCCTGCGGGAAAGAGGTGGGGGCCGCTGTCCCATTGGGGGCCCCACTGAGAAGAGCCGCCAGGGGTCTCTGGGAGGCCCAGTGCCAGCAGCACAGCTTTCAGCACAGCCAGGCACAGCTTAGCGTTTGTTACCCATACCCACTTACTGCACATTTGCTCAGCACTTCATACACATTAGGACTACAGCCCTGTGCGGTAGGGGGTATTATTTTCCCCACTGAACAAGGAGAACTAAAGCTCACAGGGGCGAAGCCACACAACCAGCAAGTGAGGGGGCCAGGTCTGTCCAACTCCCCAGACTCTTAATCACCATTACACCGCCCATATGCCAGGCTCTCTCTGCTTACGATTTTCAACTACTCCTGTAAAGTGGGTGTTACCATTCGCGTGAACTGATGAAAAGGAGTCCTGGGTGGTCAAGAGCTGAAGATACAAACCGGCGCCTTTCTACTGACGCCTGGAACCGTGGCCGTGGCCGGCTCCTCGGAGGGAAAAGGCTGAGAAGCTGCCCAGGTACAGATTGGGGAGCAGGGGGCAGGCGACAGAGAGGTGGGTTTCTGGTTCAGGAGAGGCGCCGAGGACACAGCAATGAAGCATTGGTTTTGTATGAATTATAAACTTTCAAGGGCAAACACCATATTATATGAGGTCGTGAGTATGTGTGATAAGAAAAGACCCAACTAGGGCAGGGTATAAGGTAACAGACACCAAATAATAATATTATTAATGTAACATTAGCTACATTTGAGGGCTTTCCCCTCCCCGCCCCAGGCAATGTTCTAAGCACATATTTATTAAGTTAATCTTCATGACAACCCGATGAATTACATGCTATTTATTATCTCCATTTTATAGACAGAGGACCTGGGCACCAAAAGGTACCTCTAAAGCTGGCTCATCACCACTATTCTCTTCAGCCCCTCCAGAAACATGAGCAGCCTTGATTTGGGTGGTGATTTCACTTACTGCCAAGCCACACGAAACAGTTGTTCTCACTGAGAAAGAAAAGGGCCAAAATTCTCTTGTTCCTAGAACAAGAAAGTCAAGCCTTTCCTTATTTCCCTTTTTGATCCGGAGATAAACTAGAACACAATAGGATCTGGCACTTGACTGGCTTGGAATAATGCTAACGGCCTCTTGGGCCAGTTTGCATTTTATTCCTGTGAGTCACCTGGGAACCACTCCCATTCGCCGAGAGGGTGGGGAGCTGGGGTCCCACCTCTGCGGGGAAACCCTGCAGCCTCAAACTCAGGGGCCTACCGGGGCCCCTCTGGGGTGCTGAACGTGGTTTGTGGGCAGATGTAACTGTTTGCGGAGGGACAAAGCCCGCAGGCAAGGCTGCTGAGCTTCCTGCACCGCCCAGGCCTGTTCTCACCGTGTCGTGTCGGGGCTCTGCTACTTCCTCCCTTTTCCCTACGAGAGTAAGTTCATGGGGGAAAGTACGTGGTAATGAGAGAAATAATACCATAAAAAAATAATACTGTTTTCTAGTATTATTTGGTACTGGTATGGACAAGATGTCGGTCCACTGTCTGAACATCTTATGTATATATTTTTCCATTTTTTTTATTAAAGAAGTTGTAGGTTTACAGAAAAATCATGCAGAAAGTACAGAGTTCCCATATAAGCCACCACACACACACACACACACATCGTTTTCCCTATTATTAACATTTTTAACCCTTTGCATTAGCATGGTACCTTTGTTGCAACTGATGGAACAACATCATTATACAATTATACTATTATTTATAGTCATAGTTTACACCGGGGCTCACTCTTTCTAGGGTTTAGAAAATTTTTTATTCTGGTAACATATATACAACCTAAAATTTCCCATTTTTACTCATTATTTTCTACTTTCTTTCTTTTTTTTTTTTTTAAACTGTTCAAAGCTCTTTTACTTCCATCATCTTATCGGTTCCTCAAAACAACCCCGGTAGGTAAGCAAGGGAAGCACTGTTATTTCTGCATTACCAATGGGGCTCAGAGAGGCTTGTGCACAGGCTTGGAGCCTTGATTCCCACCCCAGGCTCCTTCTGTTTGACCTCCTCACTGAACGGGCCGGAGAGCAGCAGCAGCACATTATCCAGCTTCCTCACAGAACGTCTCATGTATGAACCACTTTATTTTATCGATTTCCTGCTTAAAATGTTCACTGCCTCCCACTGCTACATGACACAGTCTCCATACCCGGCACGGAGCCCCAGCCTCGTGGTACTCCAGGGGCATCCCACCTACACCCTTACCTGGCGTCTAACCTTGAGCCGCTTGGGAAGTCACCGTGCTCTACCCATGCCCTGCTCTCTTGTTTTGTGCCCTCGCAGGTTCATTTGTCTCTCTGTGTCGAGGTTAAGTCCGCGAGCAGGTCTTATTCAGCCTCCCCGGAGTATGTCCAGTACAAGGCAGAATTCTCAGGAAGGGTTTGCGGGGTGAATGGATAAGGAGAGTGAATCAAATCTGAGGTTTGGGACTGGCTGGCTGGCATCGCACACCTTTGCTTACAGAACGATGCTGGGAATACATGTCGATGGGACAGCCACAAAGCCGCCACAGGCCTGGCCCCAGGAGAATTCTAGGGCTGGGGAGATGAGGATGGCGGCTGTGCACCCTGAGGGAAGGCTCCTGAGACACTCTGGGACACAGGGAACAGTGGTGCTCCTGGGGAGGCTGGAGGCTGAGCACGGAGAGCTGAGGACAGAGCTCCCCCTGAGGCAGCAGTCCCTGCCCACAGCCCTTCTGAAATAATGAGCTTTCCAGGAAAATCTGCACATTTGCACGATACCCCATTCTTAGACTGTCAGAATCCCAAAGCTCACAGCAAAAACACCTTTCAACTGCCCCAGCAGCTTCGACTCCTGAGGTCTCTTCCCAGCAAATCTCTGTGTACGTGTCGGCCGAGCGGCTTGGCGCAATGCCAAAAGTTCTACAAGTGGACCTCCTGTGTCCAGTTCTAAATCTTGTCGTGAAACTCTGCCCACCGTTTTAGGGTCACCTGTGGCTTCCAAAGATGTGTTATCCCTTTTAGGTGTGGTCCTCAAGAAAATAGCTGTTAACTGAACAAGTTACAGTCACATCTACATTCCAAGGTTGTTTCTATAGAGCCCTCTCCCTTCCACAGTAGCATGTGTGAAAAATGAATGGCCTAGTTCCCAAATCCCTCATGCTTTCTATTTCCCTTGATTTGAAAAGGAGCAAATATTTTAAAATGCATTTTTATCATTCATAGCTCGACCTTGTGATGCCAATGATCCCCAGGTGACATGCTACCAATAAGAGCTTTCCCTTGGACACATTCCTCTCTGACCATTCCACCACTTCTTCCTTAGGTTTCAGATATTTCTTTTTATGCTAGAAGCATCATTTCAGTTAACACAGAAAAGGAGAGTGACCTCATAAATGCCTGCTCTGCATAAACTCATTTTAAAATGGCTCCCCCTCTTTTAGAGATTGGACAAGGGCATGGTCATCAATTTCAGTTTTGTTGTTGTTGTTTTTGGTTTTTTGGTAGCAGGCCATGCAAATGACCATTTCCATTAAAAAAATTTTTTATACCTCTCTACATCCCTCCCTCCCTCCCAGCTTTCCTTAATGTACATAATTAATACATATCTAGGTGAGCTGATGTAGCTCAAGTGGTTGAGCACCTGCTTCCCATCTATGAGGTCCTGGGTTGGATCCCTGGAACCTCCTAAAAACAAAACCAACCAACCCAAAAACCCAACTCTCATTGGGGAACGGATGTAGCTCAGTGGTTGAGTGCCTACTTCCCATGTACGAAGTCCTGGGCTCGATCCTGGTACCTTCTGAAAAAAAAAAGTTATCTAAAATAATGGCTGGGACTTTTTATACGAAAGGAAAGGGCTTGGTTTCTCTGTAAATAGCAACAACAAATGGCTAACAACAGGGCCTCAGCCCTCTCTGTGCTGTATCTGTACCGTGCACTCGACATACATCATCTCAAGAACCTGCCGGCTGAGAAGTCTCAATGCTGTAAAATATTCTCTCATTCTGCGTATATGGCATTCCAACCACTCCTACACCATTTCTTCCTGTCTTCTCACCTGGAATCAGGCCTCCCACAGGCTGACTCTTTCCTCAGCATGACCTCAATTACAGTCACAGCTAACATTTACTGAGGGCTTACCTGAAAACAGGTACTGTGCCGAAGCACATTAGTTTATGAAATCATCTAATTTTCTCACCAGCCCTGTGAGGTAGGTAATATTAGCATTCACATTTCACAGCTGAGCAATCGGAGACACGGGAAGATTAAGTGATTTACCTAAACCTGCATAGCTGGTGAGTGGCAACATTGGAAGTGAACCTACAGGGTCTACGCCAAAGCGCACACGCTTAACTCGGAGGCTACGCTTTCGGTAGGACCTCGGGACGGTGCCTCTCTGTTAAGTTTTCAGTTTTAAAATGGCAGGAGGTTCTTTTATTTCTTCCTTGAGAATGGTGCTTGTGGGGTTTAGAATTGATGATCCCTAGGTTTTCCCTGAAAGTACAGGTCTGGGAGCCAGAAATCCCAGTCAGCTAAATAAAGCTTTAGGTCCCTCTTCTTATTCTTCAGTTTGGTTACCTGCAATGTGGAAAGAATTATCTATTCTAACTTCTTATAAAAGTGCTTTGGAGAAATTGCCTCGACCTTGTAAGCTATAGTACCTCTCTGTTATCCAGCTACCATGACTCTCAGGTATAACTGAAAACCAAGAAGTAAAAAAAATATAAATATTACCAGAATGAGTCAGAGTTTTCAAGAAGGCAAGTCGGTCGCCTTAACATTCAGCACGGAATGCTTTCCTTACACATGACTTCCAGCCACAATCAAAGCCAGTTTCCGGGACGCCAAATTCAATAGGGAGTCAGAGGCAGCTGCAGTCAGCCTGCGATCCTGGAGAGCCAAGCGGCTCCTGTTTGTGTGGGCAACCCCTTCGTGGAGAAAACCTGCTAATATCCTCTGCTCACAGACATGACTTCATGTGACTGAGCACGTACTGTCTAGACAGCTTTTCAAGGGTGAGGGGCTCTTGGGCTAGGCACTCCTAGAGGTCTGAACCCTGGGGGTACAAGGAGGTAGCCCCAGAGTCTGTAACAGGCCGAGGAGTTTGGAAGATTCTGGGGGCTTCTTCTAGGAGTGCCCTGGAAGAGACTTAAAGGCAGAAGGTCTAGGAAACACCAGGTTACTCAAACCTTTTTGGCTGCCAGCTCCGTTCTTTCCAGGTTCTCCCTTCTCCACATTAGCAACCAGTGGACACAGAGACTCTGGATTGGCCTCCAGGCCTCAGCCTGGACTCAGAGGTCCTTTGAGCAGAGGAGCCAGGCGTCAGCCAGTCTGACTGTCCTCTCTTCCTGCCCTCATTTCTCACGACTCCCCTCTCGGCTGGATCCTCCCGGCCCTGTCCTAGGATATATACACCCACCCCACACCCCCAGCTTTGAAGTCAAGCCCAGGTCTTTAGCCCAGGAAGGGAACCTTCCCTCCATCACAAGGAGGAAGAACCCAGGGTCCCAGAAAGAAAAGCATCCCCCCAATGATGGCACAATTTCTCTTAGAAAGCTTGACGGTCATCTGCCCAGAAGCAGGGAGCTGGACAACATGGCTTCCTGTGGTACCTCAGAGAGACAGGACTCTAGGCTGTAAGTCCTCATTTCTTTAAGAGCCCCTTGAATGTGCCAAGCCTGTTCTTGCACACTCTTTAACAAATGGGTGGTAAGAGTTTAATGGGCTGATTGCTCTGGAACCGAGTCTGAAAAGAAAATATAAAGACCCTTGAATACTGCCCAGTGACACAAAGAGAGATCTTTCCAAAACTGGGCCTGCTTCTTTTTCAAGTCTTATTACCTCACACTGTTTGCTATGCAAGTCCATAAGTAACCTATTTTTTCTTCTTGTTTTATTGCTAGAGGGCAGATATCTTTCTTATTTGGAAAATTATTTATTGAGAAAAGAAACGTCAATCTCAATATCAACACATCTGTTGTTCTTTCTAGTTACACTACAAGGAATATCTGAAGTAGAGAAATGGCCCCTGATCTGAACAGGGACTTTTTCTTCTGCCACTCTCCAGACAGGCAGCTCCAGGAAACAGAACAAGCACAGGC
>PVKH010047041.1:0-10339 GCA_004027955.1 Chaetophractus vellerosus | reverse complement strand
CCGTTCTCAGCTGTAGGTCAGCATAAGGCTTGTTTCTCTTCCGGGGGCTCGTTTCTTTCCGGGCTTACTCAACTGTTCAGGGCTCTGGTCTCTTCAGCTGCATACTATCAAACAAACAACTTGGCTCTTCCTAGAGCTCCAGCGTCCAAAACTAAACTCCCTGTGTTCTCCTTCTCCATGTATTTACTTCCACATGAGAGTCTGTTTTATCCCCACCAAGGGGATGGGGACTCAACCCTGCATGCCCTAATGATGTGGTCCAATAAAAGCCCTAATCTTGATTTATTAAAGTAAAAGTGAAACCTCAGAATCTAATACAATCTAATATGCCCAGAGGAACAGACCAGTTTACAAATCCAATTATCTTTTTTTGGAATTCATAAATATCTAACTGCTACATAAGTTTACTCTTTGCACTTAGTTCCCTGAAGGATATTAACTAGACCATCTCCGTTTTGCTTACAGGAATAAAATAACGTCTCAAACCAAAACCAGTCAGAATGGTGTAAATCTGTAATTTTTCTCAGAGACAAAAACTTGATATCCTTGAATGGCTGGCTGAGAAAGGAGCCATGAAGGCCTTGCACCTGCACAGTTATATCTATACTGTGATTTATTAGCGGCTGAAATCAAGGACAAGTTTGGATGTGCTGAGACAACACAGGCCTGAAAAATCACACATACCCTCCCCACAAGACCCCTGGCATCACTTGTTTTTCTTTACTTTTCTTCTCAGCTATCCCTTTTCTTTTTTTCTTTTTCTTTCTTTTTCCTATAAAAACTGTAGCTTCCATTTTCACTTTGAACTGGTTTGGGGATGATTCCCCGAGTTTCTTGCTTATGTACTCCAATAAATCACCTTCTCACTGAGAGACGTATGGAGCTAGATCCGCGGGCCCTTTTGGAAATGTGCTGTGCTTACCGTAACACTTATAGGTGAAAGCTACACATTTTAATTTTAATTAGGGGGCTGTAATACATTCTGGTAAGATTTCTTCCTCCCTCCCTTTGTTGCTCACTTCCTTTTTGCCTCCTTTCTTCCCTCCTTTCCTTTCCTCCTCTCTCCCTCCCTCTCTCCCTTTTTTCCTTTCTTCCTAGAATAGAATTGCCTTTAATCATTTACAAAATGAGGCTTTTATTAGAACCATCTAACAAAAGTGGGGAAATCCTGTGGGAGGAGTATTAAACACAGGCTTCTCTGATTCCATACCTTACAAACTATAGAGAATCGAGGTTGAAAATTTTTTTGCAGTCTCATGTGAATTTAACCAATTGCTAAATGTCTCCAGTTATAGCTCTCAAGTTAAGCCTTGAACTCAGGTCTGTTTAACTGCAAAGCCCATGTTCTAGAACTAAAATGGGGTTGAATTAAAATGGGTCTGGCCATTTCCAGGGAACATTAAGAGGTTTCCGTTTTAACTTTAACTTACAGCTTGAACTTCAAATTGTTTTAAATAACTGTGACCTGAGTTTGCGCCCTTGCCTTAAATGCGGTCGCTCTGGGCGGGGTGCAGAGGGCGCCGGCCTCTGGCGCCAAGCCGAACTGGGTTCGAATTACATTGCTGTCACCTACCAGCTGTGTGACTCGAGCCTTTCTGAGCCTAAATAACATACCCATCTTGCAAAATGACTGCGAGGAATGTTGCACACAGACTCTGGTTTGGTGCAATTGTTATTTCGGCTGTTTTTCAGCCGCCGGCAGGTTCTGTATGAGGCTGCTGGCTTAGGTGCGAGTTAGGAGAAGGGGATCTCAGGACTTAGCCACCGACAGGGACCTACCTCTGCAGAGATAGACTGTCTCTGGAAAACTTTCCAGCTGATTCTTTTTATTGCTTCTCCCTCACTCCCCCAATTTTTGTAATGGAGAAAATTGGGACACAGTGGGGAGTTATTCTGAAACAGACTTTACAATTTAACATTAATTATTTCCATGCGTGCGCTGCATCAAAGTTTGGGGCTTTTATTGTGATTGGAGTCGTTCTAACTTACCTACCTCCACCTGGGAGCCTCCCCTGGGACACTCGGCTCTGCGGCTCTTTGTACTGCACACCCTTTTAGGGCTGGCTTTCACCCAGGCCTTGGCCATCAACACTCCCCTGAACCTCAGGTTCTACCGCCCACATCCGAGGCCCCAACCCAAGCTTACTGAAGGCGCCGGGGACACCGAAGCGCAGACGCTGAGCCGCCGAACACGTCGGGCTGCAGGTAAGGGCCGCGGCCGGCAGCAGGGGGCGCCCGACGCCCGCGGTCGTCCGCGCCCTGCTTTAGCGCACGGCGTCCTGCAGGGGGTGCCGGGGAGACCGGCGCCGAGAGGAGAAAGCGAGTCAGGTCTGTGATCTCCCCGCCCCATCCGCGTGACCAGAACGCCTTGACCCGGCCCTTCCCGGACGGCTGTGGTCGCTATATAAGGTGGAGAGGCCAAAGCCGCAGTCAGTTCTGGGCGTTAACATCTTCCGCGCGCGCTGACCCGCCCACCAGGTGAGCCAGCTTTCTGAGAAGGAGGTGATGCACGAGCTTTAGGTTGGCTTTTTGGAGCACATTGGGTGTTTTGACACCCGCCAGACTTGGGGCTAGTGGCAGAAGTTTTGATCAATATCTTGGATTTTTTTTTTTTTTTTTTAATTCTAGATTTGATATTCTACACTGAAGTCATCATGAACTTTTTCCAGCTCCTGATGAAAAAGAAGGAAGTAAGTTTTTAAAGCAATCTTTTGAAAATTGTGGCTAAAAATGTTCATTTTAAAAGATGAAAATGTGCAGTTTTGAAGAAGATATAAAATGATACATAGCTCTTTTGCTATATTTTAAATGTTCACGTTGAAATATCTGAATATTTACTCTCAACCATTTATCTGTTAGCTTATCCCTTTGATGGTGATAACGACCTTTGCAGCAAGCGGAGCCTCATCTTTTGCTGTATATTCCCTTCGAAAAACCGATGTGATGTAAGTTGGCATCATTTATGAAACCGTTTCTAGCCATGTTAGGTTGACCTTCACATTCTGAAATACATTATATCAATTTCCTAGTTTTCCCCCTCCAGTTTAAGAAGATTATATCATTAACTTGGAGTCAAGACTAGAAAGCATCCTGATATCAGAAGACTATTAAATTAGGATATGAATAAATTAGCTTGTTCTTGTGTCTAAATATCTTCCACGTGCCTTGCAGTGAAGTTCATTTTAACTTAAAATTTGTAACTTAAAGTTCTTAAAATGGTCTTTTAGGTTATATATCTTCAACTATAAATAATCATTTCAATTATCCTTTAACTTATTAGAAAGATCCTTTCGGTTGTTTGTAAAGAACTTAATCTCAGCTTTGGGTGGAAGAAGGTAAAATACGATGTGTGGCAATATGAGGAAGACAAACTTGAAGCTGATCTTGACCCAGAGCAGGGCTGGAGAGGGCAGTAACCACAGGCAGAGGGACTCAGTTTACATGAGTTCACCACCTACAGAGCTCAAGCCCAGCACCTCCACTGGCAGCCAGAGACCCAGGGCCAGAACATTTTTTGCAGCTCTTAGCCTGGCAGTTCTATCCCCACAGTTACTCAGCTATCTAGCCCAACAAAGGGAATGCCCATCTCCTACACTACTTAGAGGAACTGATGGTTAATATTTGAGCTAAACCATGAAACTTAAATTCTGCTATCAATTTTCAGTTACAACTGATGATTCCTAATAGCTAACTAAATAAATGCCTAAGTATTCAGACTGGGTCTGTCCCTAGCATGTTTAAAGACCCAATATCAGTGATTTTTAAAAAGTCACTTACTTTAACATTTAATTGAGTTTTATTATTATTATTTTTATTTTTAGCATTGATCGAAAAGGAAATCCAGAACCTTGGGAATCTGTGGATCCTAATATACCTCAAAAGGTAAATTAAATGCAAATGATTTGCCTATAACCCGAACCTTAGCACCCTTGTCAACAAAACAGATTTAATACCTTATACTTTTATGGTGCCATTTTTAGTGTTGTATTAAAGAGAGTATGATAGAGTTTGCAAGGTCTAGTTCAACTCCTTGCTCCATTATTAACAAGTGACTTTAGACAACTTGGCCTCTCTGAAGCACTGAGAATATATAAAATGGGCACAATGATAGGGCTCTACCTCAGAGTTAAGAGAATTAAAGAAGATAAAATACATGGAGCCCTTTAGCACAGTGCCTATCCCATAGAAAGCACTCAAACACTACCTTTTGTCATTGTTACATTATCTCATTTTACCCCTTACCTATCTAAAGTCATTACAAGGTCTATTATGATAAATAATAGGAGCTCCTGAAAACAGGAGTGGCATTCTTTTTAAGCAAAATTAAACAATATCCACTTAGTTTTTTTAAGACAATTGAGAAGATTTTAAAAGTTTATTAGAGAAGTTGTGGGTTTACAGAGCAATCATGCATATCATACAGGATTGCCTATTATTGACATTTGCATTGGTGTGATACATTGATGAAAGCAAATTTTTATAATTGTACTATTAGTGTAATCCATGGTTTAACTCAGGGTTCACTGTGTTACGCAGTTCCATGGATTAAAAAAAATTTTTTTAATTCCAACTCCATATATACAACCTAACATTTCCCTTTTAACCACATTCAGATATATATTTCAGTATGTTAATTATGTTCACAATGTTGTGCTACCATCACTGCCATCCATTACCAAAACATTTCCATCATTCCAAGTAGTAACACTGTATATTTTAAGCCTTAACTCCCTATTCCCTATCCCCACCCCATCCCCTGATAACCTAGCAAAGATCTTATTTACTGTTTTACAGTATTTTAAGTATTTTGGAAGTAAGAAACATTGAGTCCGTTGGAATGAATGCTAGATAAGTGTGTCAGGAAATCTTTTTTTGTTTATGCCTATTTATTTTTACAAAACTCTCAAATAATACAGTTTGACTTTGTAAGAGACATTTGGTCTCTTTAAAACTGCCTGCATCTGTTAGATCTTGGAGTAATAGAAAACTTGCAAGGATAAATGACACACTCTGAATGTGTCTCATTTCGAAGTCAAGAACTGTCTAATCCATGGCTATGACCTGTTTCCCTTTTTGTATAACTCGGATAGTAACTAGAGAATTACTCTCATTGAGTAATTACAATGAGAAAATTGTAAAAGCCTACTATGTGCCAAGCCCCGTGCTTGGTATTTTGGAGGGTAAACACTAGGAGCAGACACACACATTTTGAACTTATGGCTCACTTAAAACCATGGGAACTTTTAAAAACTCTGTATCCTGTTAAGTGAGTGTGGGGCAAATGTGTACGACTTTTCTTTCTGAGCCATAACACACATGAACCCAAGGGCTTTTCAGAGAGAGTGATAGAAGCCAGCCCCAGTCTATTGTCCATTAATGCATGTTTTAGAGATGGGAAGAAGTGGTTTTTTTTTTTTTTTTTTTTTTTACTACAAATGCTGTGGTGATGCTTTTTCTAAAGAGGAGTATGGACAAATCCCAAGAGGGGCCCTGGAGAGAAAGGGCAAATTCTCAACAAAACATTTTGTTTTGCTTTTTCCACCCTGAAGCTTGTAACAATCAACCAGGAATGGAGGCCCATTGAAGAATTGCAGAAGGCCCGAAAGGCAACCAAATGACCAGTCATCGCTTCTTTCTTCCACAGAGTACTCTATGAATCTAGTGGAAACATTTCTGCACAAACTAGATTATGGATACCAGTGTGCGGAAATGCTTCTGCTACGTTTTTAGAGTTTGCCTACATTTTTGGATTCTGAAAAAGGAATTAAAGGTAGTGCAGCAATAACTGTCTAGTCCAAAAATAAGTTTCTGTGTTAGGTTTCTTGTTGTAAATTTGAATTTTGTATATTGAAATTTTTATGTTTATGATGCCTGAATGTTTGCCTTGAAATGTATAAAGATTTGTAAATTAGATTGTGATCTTAATAAAATACAATTTGTGCAATATTTCTTAAAGATTAGATGCTTAAGTGGAGGAGAAAATCTTTTTATGGGGGAAAACACATTTTGGAGCATGAAAATTCAGCTTTTAAGTAATACGCAGTGTAAATTTTTGTTTAAACATTTCTTCCAAGTTCACGCATCCATTAGAAACTTATTGAGCACCTACTGTGTGCTAGCCACTGTTTTTGTACAGATGAGACAAAATCAAAATTTGGAAGGAGAAGTAAAAGATGGTAAGTACAATGAACAGAGGGAAATGAAGTGGGGATGGAGATGTGAAGATTGGTCTTGGTGAAAAGGAATGAGGGGCATGCTGACAAGGGTCCTAAGTTGCCAAGGCAGATATCCATGATGCTCCTGTGAGGGCTGGGGAGGGGAAGACGGGGGGCTTTGCCAGTACCGGGGTGACTCTTCACTCTGGCCATTGGTGACTTGGATGGAGCTGGGGAAAGTGCAGTTACCACTGTGCTCCCCTCTGTCTGTCCTTGAAAATGGGACCAAGTACAAAGTTGCTTTTCATAAACTCTTTTTTAAAACTGAGATATAATTCACATACCATAGTGATTTCACCCTTTCAAAGAGTACAATTCAGTGATTTTTAGTATATTCACAAAGTTGTACAACCACCTCCACTATCTAATTCCAGAGCATTTTCACCTATCTTCCAAACAACCCTGTACCCATTTGCAGTTACTCCTCATTTCTCCCTCCACCCTGCTCTTGGAAACCACTAATAAACATTCTGTCTCTATGGATTTGCCTATTCTAGACATTTCCCATAAATGGAATCATACAATATGTGGCCTATGTGTCCATCTTCTTTCACTTAGCATAAATTTCAATGTTCATCCATGTTGTATCATGTATTTAATTCCTTTTTATGGGCCAGATAATATTCCACTGTATGGCTGTACCACATTTTGTCTGTCCATTCATCAGTTGATGGACATTTGGTTGTGTCCTGCTGTAATAGGGACAAGTTTTTGTGTGGACATATGCTTTCAATTCTCTTGGGTATATACTTAGTTAGGTTCATGAGCTCTTTTTTTAAAAAAAAGATAAACCTGTTCCTCTTAATTTCCATGTGAGTGTAATGGAAATTTAAGAGATGGGCTAAATTCTTAACACTTATAAAACAATAAAAAATAACTAGCCCTTGCCAGAGATTCAGCAATTTAGAAAGGACTAAAGCAAGATTACTTCCTCCAACCTTTGCTGCTTCCTTATCACCTCAACTTTTCCTAGATGAAAATCTCTGATGGTTGATCTCAATATGTACTAATTGGAAACATTCTTTTTTTTTGCTTAAGCTTCTAAAGTGGAATATGATGCTGTTTAAGCAAATTAAAAATGAACAGCCGGGAGAGCAAATTGCAAAAGAGTTTTTTCTTCTTTTTTAAGGGATGATTGTGCCTGTCAACTTTAAAACACATGCCTGGTTGAAATGCAGTGGCTTTATGGGGGTCAAGGTGGCAGTGGAAGAACCATGCAGCAGGTTGGGGGGGAGAAAGGTCAAGAGCCAATGTTGACGCTTAACATTTCAAAAGATTTATTGATTTTGATGTTGTTCTTGTGTTCTTAGCATTTTTCCCAAATATTTTACCATGAAACTTTCCAATATGTGGAGAAGTTGAAAGATTGCTACAAAGAATACTTATACTTTTTATCAACATTTTGCCACATTTGCTGTATAAGTATTTTTTAAAATTTTTATTATTATTTTTATTTATTTATTATATATCCCCCCCTTTCTGCTTGTTCTTGCTGTGTTCATTTTTGCGTTCTTCTGTGTCTGCTTGTCTCCCCCCGCTGCGGTGACCTGCTGAGTCAGCTCACTGCACGGCGGCTTGCCTTCTCGAGGCAGTCTGCTTGCTCGAGGAGGCCCTGGGAACCGAACCTGGGGCCTCCCATGTGGTAAACCGGAGCCCTGCCAATTGAGCTACAGCCGGTTCCCTGTATAAGTATTTTTAAATTAACTCTGATAATAAGTTGCAGACAAACATCATAAAGCTTTTCCCCTAAAAACTTCAGCATCCGCTACCTGGCTGACCACAACACCATTATCATCCTTAAGAAAATTAACATTAATTCAATATCACCTAACATATGATCCATTTCTCATTTTATCTGTCTCAAAAATGTCCTTTATGGCTATAATTTTAAACCCAGGATCTAATTCAAGATTCACTCAATGCATTTAGTGGTTGTACTGAATACGTGACAAATGTGTAGTCATGGAAATGACCTCAAAACAACTTGTGAGGAACTGTTCTCTCTACAGAATTTGATGAGGGTAACACTTTCTTGAATGTGGACTTTTAAAAGTTTTTATTTAACATATTTCCATGTAGTTTGAATATTTAAGAAGCTGTGCAATTATTGAACATTTGCTATGTGCTAAGCATTGCGCTGGCCTCAAGGATCTGACCGTATAGGAAAGGGAGACACATCTACGAACAAATCAAAGCAATACAGTGATGCTAAAGCAAGGATGGAAATGAGTACATAGAACAAAGGAACGCTTCCCAAAGAAGGTGGAGTCCTGGAAGAGCCATCATTAGACTCATTTCTTTGAAAAACACAAACACACACAGTAATTGGAAACCGGCAAGGCAATCGAAGTACATATGAAGGCAGGGAGGCCTGAAATAGCAGGATGTCTTCTGGAAATCTGAGATAGTTAGATACATGGAATTTTATATTGGAGTGTAAAGTTGGAGAATTAGCTGGAAAAAAAAATAGGTGGAATGTGTAGGGCCTTTTATGTTATCCTGTAGGCACAAAGGAACATGAAAAGGGCTTTAAGTTGGAGAAGGAGCTTATTGGTGAGATGACTGTGGCAACTGGAGGTGGACGGTGCACACTGAAGGAGACTTTGGTTGGAGGCCGGAGGCCAGTTGCTGTCCAGGGTCCAGGGGATAGATGGTGAGGGCCGTGACTGACCAGCACAATGGCTGAGAGAATAGGAAAAAGGAAGCCTTTGAGAGCAATGAGGGGAGGGAAATGAGAGCTCGAGGCTTACTGGAAGTAGCAGGGAAGAGTCCAAAATGACTCCTCGATTTCCCACCTGAGTAGCTGGCTGGGGGTGGTGCCAAGACAGAGAACACAGGGGGAAAAATGGAATGTAGGTAAAGAAGAAAATGAGCTAGGCTTTGAAGTTGCTGCATTGGAGACCCCAGTGGGCTATCTAGATAAATAGATCTGGAAAGCAGGGAGGAGGAGGTGTGTGCTGGAGATGGGTAAAGGGGGGTAAAACCAGGGGCGTGGATGAGATCGCCTTCGGAGGGCTCCTAGAGTGAAATGAAGATGGAAATGAGAGGAACGCCATCAAGTAAGACGTGGGCAGAGAGAGAGGACCCGGTCCCTGAAGGGGAGTGAGGAGAAACGGTTAGGGAGGGGAGAGGAGAACAAGGAGAGACATCATGGCGCCTAGAGAGGAGAAAGTGCTCTCCCCTGTCCGAACGCTGTTCCGGTTTGCAATAAAACCGAAGTCCAGCATCCTTTCAACTTTATGGCCTTGAGCCTTAAGCAAACATCCATAATTCTCCTATATAAAAACAAACCGTGAAGTAATAAGACTTCTGAATACAAAAGTTAAGATCACAGTTCATATCATTAAAACCTGGAGCGAGCTCTAATTAAATACTCGCTCATCTTACCTTTTAGTTGAGACTTTGTGGTAGAGAATGAACACAACTTCTGAAATCAGACCACTCTGCCGCTTGTTCACTATGTTGCTGTTGACAAGCCTCAGATTCCTCATCTATAAAATTGGGTTAATTTGTACCTGCCTACGATAGTTGTGAAGATTATGTGAGATAATAGTTATAAAGTACCTAACGTGGTACTTAACATGTCCCAGGGTTCAATAAGTACTAATTCCCTGCCCTTTTTAAAAAACGATTATCACCATAAAGTAGAAAAAGCTTAATACGTTTAAAATTATATTCTTCTGTAAGTGGGAGCATTGACTGTTTGAAATTCACGCATCCCCACCTCTGGTGACTCCAGACCCACCTTTGGTTCACAATGCCCCAGTTATAAACCTTGAAGAAAGTATGTATACACTCACAGATAAATGCATCGCACATCCACTCTCACCTCCATTGATCCTGGCTAAAGATAAGAACCCCTGGGCATATGCACACTTACACCATGGAGTTCCCACATCCAGAAAAGAAAGACACGTAATATACTTTATATGTACGCTAGAAAACAAATGTCTATATTCTGTAATCGCTGTATTCACACAAGCACAGTACATATATTCCCACATTCAAAATGTGGTTTGGATAAGTAGTTGGGTGAGAGCAAGCGAGGGCTGAAGGAAGCAGGGTGAAATTGTCTATCAAAGACAGTAATGAAAATGGAATTCATTTTCTGATAATTGTCCCTT
>PVKH010047040.1:0-10335 GCA_004027955.1 Chaetophractus vellerosus | reverse complement strand
AAAAAGAACAGAAAGAAGAAATACAAATGGTAAAGAAACACATGAAAAAATGTTAAACATCACTAGTGATTAGGGAAATGCAGAGCAAAACTGCAATGAAATATTTCACACCTTTTAGAATGGCCACTATTAAAAAGTCGGAAAACTGTAAATGTTGGAGAGGATGTGGAGAGATAAGAACCCTTGGCACTATTGACGTTTTCAGACCAGAAAATTCTTTGTTGTGAGTGGCTGTCTTACACATTGTAATGTTTAGTAGCATCATGGCCTCTACACATTAGATACCAGATGCAGCCCCTCTGTTGTGACAACCAAAAGTGCCTCTGGCAATTGCCAAATGTGTAGGGTGGGTGAGGTGAGGACAGCAAAATTATCTCCAATTGAGAAATACTGCTCCAGCTTCTTTCATTCAAAATAATAATTTAAAAATTATTCTTATTGCTGTGTATATCAGTAGTTCATTATTTTTTATTGCTCAGTAATAATCCATATTATAAACATACTCAATTTTTCTCTCCTGTACCCAGTAGATGATCATTTGGGGTATTTTTAGCCTTTAATTATTATAAAACTGTGGAAATCAATTTTGTGCCAAGACTTTTGGAGGACATATTTTTATTTCTTTTGAGTAAATACCTGGAGTGAAATATTTGGATCATAGGTGATGTTTACCTTCATTGAAAACAGGCAAATGGTTTTTTCATAAATTTGTCATGCCCTATCAACAATGTTTGAGAGCTCTAGTTTCCCACATGACCACAGTGTTTTTTCTTTTTAATTTTAGTGATTCTAGTGTTTCTGATTGTGCTTTAGGCTTTCATCTTCCTTATGTATAATGAAGTTGAGAACCTTTGAGAGTTCTTGTTGGCTATTCATTTATCTTGTTTTTTTTTTTTAAGTTTCTATACAACATTTGCCTATTTAAAATGTTTTGCCTTTGATTTCAAATTTATGGGAATATTCTTTTTATATTCTCTATATATGTTCTTTGTTAGATTAATATCTGCAAATATTTCCTCCTAGTCTACATCTTGCCTTTCATATTCTTAGTAGTATTTTTGATGAGCAGAATTTTAAATTATGAATTTCATGTAATTTTTTCTCTTTGGTTTTTGGCATTTTTTGAATAATTTCTAAGAAATCTTTGCCTATTGCAAGCCTTGTGAAGTTCTTCTATATTTTCTTTTAACTTTCTAGTTTTAGCCTATATATTTAAGTCTATAATACACTTAAAATTAATGTTTGTATAGGGTATAACATGGAGTTTGGGTCCATTTTTATTTATGAATATACAGTTGTTCTAGCACCATTTGTTGAAATAATTTTCCTTTCCTGTTGAATTGCTTTTGGTGCCTTAGACAAAAAGCAATTGATCATATATGTGTAGCTATTATTCTGGATGCACTAGTTTTTTCATTGTTAGTTGTCTTTCCTTATGCCAATACCATACTGTTTTAACTACTGTACCTTTACAGCACTTCTTGAAATCAGGTAGTGTAAGTTCTCCAGCTTTATTTTTCCATTTTAAGATTGTTTCCTCCATTCTAGATTCTTTGCACTCCTGTATAAATTATTGGATCAACTTGTCAATTTGCATAAAAAGTCTGTGGAATTTTGATTGGGATAGTCTTAAACATATAGACCAGTTTGGTTGGAATTAACACCTTTCCAAACAACATACTTTATTGTAATATAATATACCTCTGTGCCTAGAGATTTAAAAATTATGTAGAGCAAAATTTTGTAGTCTTCACTGTGGAAATATTGTACATATTGTGTTAAATTTATTCCTAGGTAGATTATGTTTTTATGCTATTTTAAGTGCTTTTAAAACATTTTATTTTTCAAGTGATTCTGCTATTGTCTAAAAATAAAATTGATTTTTGCATGTGGTTTTGGTAAATTTAAATTTACTACATTCACTTATGATTTAAAGCATTTTTTGTAGATTCCTTAAGATTTTCCAAGTATGTAACCATGTTATCTAGAAATAATGACAGTTTAACTTCTTCCTTTCCAATACAAATGACTCATTTATTTTTCTTGCTTATTGCACTGAGTAGGATGTCCTATACAATGTTGGATAAAATTGGTAGAATGAGATATCTTTACCTTGTCCCCAATCTTCATGAAAACATTCCATATATCACCATGAAGTATGATGCCAGTTGTAGTTTTTCTTAAAAGATCTATATTGGATAAAGGACAGTTGAATTTTGTCAAATGTTTTTTCTTCATGGATCATATTGTTTTCCCCTTTAATATTTTAATATTGTGGCATAAATTTATTAGATTTTGAATGTTAACACAATATTGCATCCCTTGGATAAAACCAGTTCATCATGGTATACTGCTATAATCAATTTGCTAATATTTTGCTAAGGATAGTTTATCTATATTCATGATTAATGTTAGCTTGTAATTTGCTATGTTTGAGATCTCTTAGTGAAGATTTGGTATTTGAATTATGTGACTCTATAAAACAATTTGGGAATTCCTTCTCTAGTATTTGAAAGGGTTTATGTAAGATTGGTATTGTATTTTCATTAATTGTTCAGTAGGTTTCATAAGTGAAAGCATTTGGACTTGCTTTGAGGGAATATTTTGATAAATTCTAGTTCTTTAATAGATATATGACTATTCAGATTTTATATTTGTTTTTGTGTCATTTTTAGTATCTTGTGTTTATCAAAAAATTATCCATTTCAGTTAAGATTTCAAATTTGTTAGCATAACATTTTATAATATTTTATTATTATCCTTTTAATATCTGTTGGATTTCTAGTGATACCTTAATGGTAATTTATGGTTTCTCTCTTTTTTTTTCTAGATCAGTCGTGCTCTGTGTTTATCATACATCCTTTTCTTTCTTTCTTTCCAAGAAGTTACCAGTTGGCTTTGGTAATTGTTTCTATTGCTTGACATTTTCTATGTCATTGGTTTCCACTATTATCTGTATTATTTCATATCTTCTGCGTTGTGTATAATATGTTTCTCTTTTATTAGTTACTTATGGAGGTTACTTAGATGATTTATTTTATTTCTCTTTTTAATTTATTTTTAAATTTTTTATTATTGTTATTTTTAAAGAAGATTTAGATTACATAAATGTTACAAAGAAAATATAGGGGATTCTCACATACCTCACCCCTTCCTCTCCCCCACTTTTCCCCATTAACAACATATTTCATTAGTGTAGTACATTTGTTACAATTGATGAACACATACTGAAGCATTGCTACTAACTAATCATAGTCTATAGTTTACTTTATGGTTTATACTTTGCACTGCACAATTTTATAGATTTTTGACAAAATGTATAATGGGTTGTATCCATCATTGTAATGTCATGCAGAACAATTTCAATGCCCCCAAAATGCACCCTGTTATACTTATTTTTCCCTCTCCCTCCCCTCAAAACCTCTGGTGACTACTACCTTTATGTCAATGTTAAACGTTCTTCTATTACTAGAATAATAATAACTACTTTATTCCATAGTTGCAATCCCCCCTTATGTTTGTTCCTTCCTCAGTCTTGAGAATTTTGGGAGGATGATGTCCACTCTGCTTCTGATTGAAAGGGGGACTTAGATACCATGATGCAGATGGGTGAAACTGTTTTGCTCTCAGTTGTAGATTCTCTCTGTTTTTTGGGATGGGTGTTGTCCATCATCAACCTTTTGTTAGTTGTCCTGGGTGAGTCCGGTGAATTGGAGGGTAGGTGATGGCTGCAACTCTGCTGAGATTCAGGGCTCAACTGGCAAATGAACAGATTGGAGATTTAAGTCTCTGGGACATATATTCAATGGGTATAGTGCTAATTATAGGTTAAAATAAAAGGGGCATGAAAACTATGTGTTGGAAAATTATAAATAAGTCCAACTCCGATAGATTAGGGGTTAGGTTATCATATATTCCAAGGTAAGGCTGAATGATAGGGTGCAGAATTCCTGGGGATGTCTGCCCTGCCTATCATGTCCAGATGTCTCTTGAGCTCTCAGGAGACCCCTGCTTGAGGCACTGTTTACTGTGGCAGTCAGTGAGATCCTCCTGAGATGTGCATAACCCTCCTGAGATGACCTTCTGACTCACTTTGAAATCTCTTAGCCATAAAAACCCCTTTGTGTTTAATATTTCTGCTTTTTGGTCAAGATCTTTTCCAAATGCTTTGCTAGTTGGTGCTTGGTAATAATCCCTTGGTGCCAGGGACACTCATCCCTGGGAGTCATGTCCCACACGGGGTGGGAGGGGTGATGTAGTGAGTGCACATGCTGAGTTTGTCTTAGAGAAAGCCACATTTAAGCAACAAGTAGACTTTCAGGAAGTAACTAATAGGCAATATATAATACTAAGCTAAGTTTCAATTTCACAAGAACAAGGTTCATAAGTATAAGCATCAATATCAAGGGCCTGGCATATTGGTGTCCTCCTTTGCTAGGCATTGCCTATGTACTCTAGGGATTCTTGCTACTCCATTAGAGAATTTAGCAGGACTCCTAAGGTAGGAATTCCATATTCTTTTGGTTATTGTGTGGGTGTCCATCCACCATGACAACACTCCGTGACCATTTGAATGCACTACTATTCCATAGTGGCATGTCCCAGGTGCACCCTCCCCACATATCCCCCTACCACAGACACCCCACACTAGTGTAGATTATTTATTTTAACCCTTTTTCATAACCAATAGAATAATTTAGAACTTCAAATTTCTCGTTAAGGACAGCTTTGGCAAAATCTTTCTAATTTCCATTTTGATTTCTTTTGATTTTGAAATATTTGGGAATGTTTAGATATTGTATTCTCATTGGTGTCTAGTTTATTTCCATTGTTGCCAGAGAAAAGACTTTATAATATATCTTTTAAAATTTATTGAGACATTTTATGGTTCACCATATGGTTTATCTTGGTAAATGACCCCCACACACTTGGAAAGTCTGTGCATTATATAATTATTTTGGGGATAGTGTTTTTCACAGTATCAATTAGTTCAAATTAGTTGATAGCATTGTTCAAATCTTCTGTAGCCTTCTTGATCCTCCTCCACCCCCAACTTATCTATTAATTACTAAGATTAGTGTTAACTTTTAACTCTGTGGTATTTGTCTTTTTATCCCTTTGTTTTAGTCAGTTTTTGATTTATTTATTTTGTAGTTATATTACTAAGTGCACAGTTATTTAGATCATTATGTTTGTGATGAATTGACATTCTTATCATCAAGAAATGTCCCTCTTTATCTCTGAAAAAAACAATTTGTCTAATTTAACTGATAGTAATACAGCCACACCATCCTTTTACTTTCAATCTATCAGTGTTTTAATATTTATAGTGCTTCTCACATAGACAATATATAGATGGACCTTGCTTTCTAGTACAGTTTGTCCATCTCTGCCTTCTAATTAGAGTATGTAACCCATTTATATATAATGTAATTATTAATATATTTGGGCTAAGAGTCCCATATTGATATTTGTTTTCTATTTGTCCTATGTCTTATTTCTTTTTTCCTTCATCCCTGCCTTCTTTCTAGCTAACAAACATTTTTTTCCTATTATTCCATTTTATTTTTTCTATTGACTTTTAAAATGTAATTCTCTCCATTATTTTTGTGTGCATATGAGTTTGTGTGTATGCTTACCCTAGAGATTCATTATGCAATCTTAATTTATTACAGTCTATTTGGTTTTTTTAAAAGATTTATTTTTATTTATTTATATACCCCCCCTTGCTGCTTGTGCTTGCTGTGTTCATTTGCTTTGCATTTTTCTGTGGTGCTTGTCTCCCCCTGCTGTGGCATCCCACTGAGTCAGCTCACCGCGTGGCAGCTTGCCTGCTCGCTGCGGCTTGCCTGCTCGCTGCGGTTTACCTTCTCCACGAGGCCCCGCGAACCGAACCTGGGGCCTCCTATGTGGTAAACCGGAGCCCAACCAATTGAACCACAGCCTATTACAGTCTATTTGGGATTTATATTATAACAATATAGAATTGCAAGAAACTTTAAACAATATATTTCCATTTATGACTTCCTGCCCCCTCTGCCTTTATGCAATTATTGCCAGATTTTACTTATACTTAAGTTATTAACCCTATGATGCAAAACTATTACTTTTTGCTCATACACATTCTATGAGCTTTTGAGAACATTTATAGAAGTCAAAATATAATTTTATATGTTTAGCATGTATTTACCATATCCTGTGCTCTTCATTCCTTTCTGTGCATCCAAGTTTCTGTCATCATTGTAAGAACAACCTTCAAGGTTTCTTGTAATGCAGCTGTTGATGAATTAGCTCAGCTTTATTTGTCTGAAAATGTATTTATTTTGTTACATTTCTGTTATATTTTTGTTGTATATAGAATTGTATTTTGGCCTTTAAAGTCTTTTTAGGCCCTTAAAAATATCACTGCATTTTCTTTTGGCCTCCACTATTTCTGATGACAAGTCAGTCATCATTTATATCATAGTTCTGTCATATATTATATGTCCTTTATTTCTGTATACTTTTAAGATTTTTCTTTCATTGGAGTGACTAAGAGGTGATTTTATTTGAAGCTGTGATTTCCTTTTAACTTCTCCAATATCTTTGTTACTATTTTCCAACAAATATGGAGACATTTTGGCCATTGTTCCTCAAATATTTTTTTCTGTTGTTTTCAATTCTCTCCTTCTGAGACTCCACTTAAACATTTATTAGATGGCTTTACATTCTTTCAGAAGTCCCTGATAATGTTAATTTTTTCCTATATTTTCAAATTTCTTTGTTCTTCCATTTTAATAATTTCTATTATTGGACATTTTCCTCTAGTGGCCAATCTGCTGTAAGACCATCCAGTGAATTATAATTTACTATATTTCCATTTTCAGTTTTAAAATTTCCATTTTCTTATTGTATTAATTTCTCAATTGAGATGTACCATTGGTTCACTATATCTATAATTCCCTTTCAACCCTCAAATATATTTTAGTAGGTATTTTATTATATTTTATTTTTTAAAAAGATTTATTTTTATTTATTTATATATCCCCCCTTGCTGCTTGTTCTTGTTGTGTTCATTGCTTTTGTGTTCTTCTGTGACTGCTTGTCTCCCCCTGCTGCGGCATCCTGCCAAGTCAGCTCACCACACGGCGGCTTGCCTGCTCGCGGCTGCTTGCCCTGCCCAAGGCGGCTTGCCTTCTTGAGGCGGTCTGCCTGTTCAAGGAGGCCCCGGGAACCGAACCTGGGGCCTCCCATGTGGTAAACCAGAGCCCTACCAATTGAGCTACAGCCGGTTCCCTTAATATGTATCTTAAAGGGCTTTTCTGTCAATGCCAACATCATGGTCTGTTTACACTGACTTTTCTCCTTGCTTATGTGTCAGTCAGTTCTCAGATGTTTAGTAATTTTTAATTTTTGGAGTCTCTTGAATCTTTCAAGATTCTTAAAACTCTTTTTAATGACTGTTTTACTTTGTTTGTTTTTTCCTTATTCTTGGACATCTTCTCCTTACTCTAGAGTGTGTTCATTTCCCTCAAGATTTGGAGTTTCTGGGGTCTTAACTGATATCCCTAAGTTTTGAATTATATATATCTGCTCTGTCTGGAGCAGAAATCTTCCAGCCCTGCAGTACCTTTTGCATCTCATTTCAATCTCAGCCCTGGGAAAATCTCTCTTTCTTATGCTATTGGGAGTCCTACCGTTTAAATAAGTAGCTCTAACCATGGCCAAGGACCTGTGGCGAATTCCCAGGTAGACTTGTGGGATTCTCCACTGCACAGCTCCCCTCTCCTCTGATGCCCTGTTTCACAAATCTCAATCACTTCAGCAGTCCTGAACTCTGATCTTTCCTTTCTAAACTCAGGAAGATTGCCATTCTTTGCTAGATTTCTCCCTCTGTGAGCTGTTGTCCAGCAAGTGGCCTTATGCACAAAGCTAGGGTGACTGTGGAGCTCAGCTTGTATATTTCCTTCTTTCAAAGATCACAGTTTAGTGCTGAGTTAGTGCTTCATTCATCTACAATTTGATATCTTGCTTATCATTCTTTTATTATCGGTGAAATGGATCATCTTTTTTTGCTAATATCATCTTTTATGTCATGTCTGTATGATATAAGCTAGGCAGGTATGGTGGAATAAATTCCTTAATTGCTCAGTAATCTTTGGTCATGACAATGTCAGAGTTCTCGAAGCTTTTTAAAATCAGAAACATAGACATAACTACATCTCATGAACTAGATGCAAGTTCCCTAAACTGTTAGAGATTCTTAACATATACTAACTTTTCAACAGCTCTGCCTGTTTACTTATTGTGGTATTCTAGTATATTCTTGTATCTTCTTTTCATATCACCCTCAATAATTAGGATGGTTGAGCATGTGATAGGTGCTTTACAATTATTTTATCATGTGTCATAACTTTCTGGGATGGGCTGCCTGTATTTACCTGGACATGAAGTTTTCAGGAACAATGACATTGCTTTTACTTAGGCTTCCCATGTGCATTTAAGGAATTAAATATTTTCATTAATTGTAGATCATTTCATAATACCCTCTAACAGTGTATAGAAGAAAATTTGCTGTTTGGCAAACCTGCTTTTATTGGAGGGGAGAACGAAACCTTTACATCTCTTTAGTGCAAAAACATTTTTATTTTAACTTTACTTAATTTTAAAAATCTTTTTATATTTTAAGCATCGAATATAATAAGTAATGCAGAATCTTGTATCATACAAATCAGAAGCAGTTTATTTTTAAATTATTATTTTGCAGAATAATTTAAATATACTGAAAATGTAACTAAATAATGGTAACATGGCAATTCAAAATATTCTATTACATAAGTTCAGATGTATTACTTTCATCTGTAACAAGCACAGTGTTTAAAATATTTAAATATATATATATATATTGCAGTTTTAGAAAACAGCTAAGTTCTGTTAGGCAAACTTCTTTAATTTAAAAAGTTATATTTTATTTATTTATTTATTATTTTTTTTAAAGATTTATTTATTTTATTACATATCTCCCCACCCCCCACTGCGGCGACGCGCCGAGACTGGTCACTGCGCAGGCACGGCTTTCCCCGCTTGTGGGCGGCTTCTGCTTCCATTCACGGCTGGCTCTCAGTTCGCGGGTGGCAGGCTGCGCTCCATTCGCGGGCGACCTGCCCTGCCCGTGGCGGCTTCTGCCCTGTCTGTGGCAGCTTTTGGCCCTGCCCATGGCAGCTCTGGCCCACCCACGGCGGCTTACCATTCTCAAGGCAGTCTGCCTGCTAGGAGAGGTCCCCGGGAACCGAACCTGGGGTCTCCCATGTGGTATGCTGGCGCCCTATCCACTGGGCTATCCAGCCGGCCCCAGTTATATTTTAAATATAAGTAGTTCTCAAAGACAGTTGTTTTGAAATTAAAAACAAAAAACTCTGGATGTTTAGCTATCTTTTCCTTGGAACAAAAAGTTTCATTTAAATATTGTTCTGGAAAAATATAATCCTTAGACAAAATCTGATCTCAATAGAGTAAGTGAAAAGATTTATATTTCTAGCAACATTGTAAAACAGACATTAATGAAATATTATTGATCCAAGTACATCACCAACTCTATTTTGCTAATCCTTTTGAATTATTTACATTCCCTATAGGCTTTTTATAGATAATAATCAATTTCCACATTAATCTACCCTTTTTATATGGCTTGTTGGTTACTTCATTTTTTTCACAATAATTCAGACCTAACAATGAGTATCATACATTAAGGAAATAAGCCGTACGATATTATGATAATTTAATTTTGCATAGTATCTGTAGAACTTTCCTTGGAGGACAATGGATCATTTCATGAAATCTTTGAATTGATGTAATAGTTTGACATATATTTGCATCTGTTCCTATTTTGTGAATTCTGTTCTAATCAAGCAGAATATAGACTGTCATTCATAAATCAAATTGGGCTGGCCAATGACCCACTACTCACTCAGAATATATATATATAAAAGAAAAGAACCATTGGATCTTCTTACATTTTCTAAAGCCCAAAGCTTTTTATTACTAAAACTTTCTGTTGATGGGTTCAAGATGCCTTTCACTAGAGCAGGGGTTCTTAACAAGGGGTCCGTGAGCTTGAATTGAAATAAAAAAAAAAAACATTATTCTTATGGGGATGTGTTGGTGTGGGTGTGATATATTTATTAAATAATACACAGTATAGTGTGGACTTAATAAGGTTTTCACCTTAGTGGCAAAAGGGTCCATGGAACAAAAAAAGTTTAAGAAACCCTGAACTAGAGGGGCCGGCTAGATAGCCCAGTGGATGGGGCGTCGGCGATATGTAATAAAATAAATAAATCTTTAAAAAAAAAAAAA
>PVKH010047039.1:0-10338 GCA_004027955.1 Chaetophractus vellerosus | reverse complement strand
CCCGCGAATGGAGCGCAGCCAGCCACCCGCGAACTGAAAGCCGGCCGTGAGTGGAAGCAGAAGCCGCCCACAAGCGGGGAAAGCCGCGCCTGCGCAGTGACCAGTCTCGGCGCATCGCTGCAGCAGGGGGGAAAGGGAGATATGTAATAAAATAAATCTTTAAAAAAAAAAAATCATTCCTAAATTACACTGGTAGGCACAGTCAAAACTGAGAAGACCAGAAAAATAACTCAAAAAACATAGCCACCATATGCATAGAGATAAAAAATCTCCTTCTATACAACTCATAATCCCTCAGAGCATCACTACAGCACAGAATTTATGCTTAATACTTGGGGCCAGGGCCATAAAGGAAAGGTCTGAAATATTATATTTTTTGTATTTTAATATTTTTATGTCAAAAAAGAAGTTATACATTAATTTTTTTTATCTTCAGGACTTAAAATATTTAAAGTTTAGGGTCTTTAAGCCATAAACTTCATTCATCTAGAAAGTTCACATATATACAACCCTCTGCTTACCACTACTATCCGATTACTGTGTTAGACTTTCTAAGTTAATATTTATAAAGCACTTTCTAGGGGAAAAGCAAAGTATTCCAAATTGATAGCATTATTATTTACATTGTGTCTCATAAATAGAGTACAAATAATAATTTGTTTCTTTCCTTTTGTAACTTTGAACCCTCCACTAAGGATCTCAAAGTAAAAATGTATGATTTACAGGAGGTCTTGTAAAAACAATATTTATATAACATACAGAGTACACTAAATTTTTATTCTTAGTTAGATATGTAGTTGTAACTTATATGTGTTCATTATTTTTTTAACCAGAGTCCTTACTGGAAGGAAGCCCTCAACATATTAAAACTGGTGGTGTCTCGCTCTGCAAGTCTTGTGGTACCCAGTGATATCCCCAAGACCTATGGAGGAGATATAGGTTCTCCTGAAATATCCTTCACTAAAATTTTTAATAATGTCTCTAAGGAGTTGCCTGGAAAGACCTTAGATTTTCATTTTGATATATCTGAGGTAAGGTGCTCTATTAGGAATTTTCATTTGTTCATTTATTCACTCCAAGCATTTATTGAACCCATACTCAGTATTAGACTCTGTGTTAGGTGCTAGGAAAACATGGGGAGAGCCTATTGCAAGGAGGTTGGGAAAAATTAAAATTGAAAATATAAACATTTCCTTTTTTATTGATTAGGATTGAATATATATTTTTTCTGTTGCCGTTTAGTCTTATTAGAATTTATCTACTGTTTGTTATTTTTCTAATTAAAAATATATTTATTGCTAATTTTTTAGTTAATATCATCTAAAAATTTCTAACATGAAAACTGTAGCATGGCAGTATGATGGAGAAACTGGTCTTTCCTGTTTCTTCTGCATGAGAAATAGTGTAATTGAATTGTTTTGCTTGAAGCAGTCATGTGAATTCTCACACATTGTATAAAGTTAATTTCAATTTGTTTCATCAGATATTCTTGCTATTTGTAGGCACTGGGACATAATGGAGGTACAGGGACAAATCACACATGGTCCAGGGGGCTCAGGTGTAGAAAGGGAGCCGGGCACATAAATTACGGCAGGCATGGTATATGTCCACGCATAGTTGCACAGGTGGTGGTGGCAGTAGAGGCCTGTGTAATTGAATCATATTAAAAGATGATTCAGGGTTTGCTTTATGGCCATTCCATACAAAGGGAGTCAAATGTGCCGGAACATAGGTCCATAAAAGAGAATAGTATGTGTGGGCAACCAATAGCAGGTCCAGTTTTGCTAGAGTTTGAAGTTCAGAAGGGAGTGGTAGTAGTTGAGGCCAGAGAGTAGGCAGGAACCAGGTTATAAAGGGCCTTGTATGGCATATACATGGGCTTGGATTTTATTTTCAAATGCAAATTCAAAACACTGTGTTTCACAATGCCAAAAAAATAAAATGAGTTTTGGATTGTCATAGAATTTTTATTGAAATCAATTTTGGAAATACCATATTTGTAATAAGCTACATAGAAATTTTCCTTATTGGGTTTATCATGACTATTTGCTAAGGCAGACTACTGAGGCACATTTAACAATATTCATGAACAAACACCAAAATGTTAACAGACATTAAATTTGAGTTGTGACTTTTCAGGTGACTTGTTTAAATTTTTTTTTTCTTTAATTTTCTGAGCTTTCTACAAAGAGGATATATTTTATAATCATTGGGGAAAGGTGGAGGTGTGTTTTTAAAGAAACAATTCTATATTTAAAATAGGGATAAGTTCTCTGATAGTCTCTTGATTAAAAAGAAATAATAAGATCTCATTAATTTTGATTTTATAACATCTACCTCATGCTATGTAATCTCCCACTTTTGTTTTTAGGTTGTTTGTAGAAAATGTCATTAAAGATACGCTGTCAACCATTTATAAGTTTCCATGTTGAAATATTTGAATCAAACACTGGCATTTTGTTTCTGTGTAGACACCAATCATTGGAAATAAATATGGTGATCAGCATAGTGCAGCTGGAAGAAATGGGAAACCAAAAGTTATTGCTGTCACTAGAAGTACTTCTTCAACTTCTTCTGGATCGAATTCTAATGCCTTGGTTCCTGTTAGTTGGAAAAGGCCACAGTTATCACAGGTATATACAAGAATATCAAAATTGAGCATTCATAGGAATAGAAGAATCAGTGAATCAATTTGTATGTTTGAAAACTTGGCAATTTGTTTTATTTTTATCAGCAGTCATAACATTTGAATTGGTTTTTGTTTGTTTGTTTTTCTTTAGCGAAGAACAAGAGAAAAACTAATGAATGTACTTTCTCTCTGTGGTCCAGAATCTGGCCTCCCGAAGAATCCATCAGTGAGTAACCATGAATGAATATGTGAAGGTTTTTTAAATCATGTGATAGATACCATGTAGAAATGGATATTATTCTATCTCCTTGCTGGTATTTTCTAACTACCTTAGTTACTATATTAACTAAGAATGGGAAAAAAATTTCTAGTCCATTGTGACACTTGGCAACTATGCTAATTAGGGATTCGACCAGTTAGACTTTGACATGAAAATCAAATTTCAGTTCTGCATTCATTGATGAACAGACCAGCACTGGCTCTTAGAGCTCTGATGTCTCCTATTCAGAGTGACAATGCTGATGATTGGACTTTTATTTTCTTTTGGCATGGGGTCAGGTTGTATTTTCTTCTAATGAGGATTTGGAAGTCGGTGACCAACAGACTAGCCTAATTTCTACAACAGAAGACATAATTCAAGAGGAAGAAGTAGCTGTGGAAGACAACAGCAGTGAACAGCAGTTTGGCGTTTTTAAAGATTTTGACTTTTTAGATGTTGAATTGGAAGATGCAGAGGTGAGGATGTGGGCTTTCTATGTTATATTTACATAATAGTTACAATTGTACGAGAATTAAGGATTTGATACTAGGATCTTTCCTTATTAATGTCAGTGTAAGGTCAAAAAGGTAAAAATATAAATTAGGTTCTAAATGTGATTAGTACAGTTAGGTAAGAGCAGAATAAGTCTGAAATAAAAGGGGGAAATCCCATTTTTCTTCCTTAATTTTAAAAATATAAAGTAAAAAAAAATGTATTTCTTCACAATTAATTTTAGGGTATGCTTAGACTTAAATATTTTGCATATGCTACACACATTAATGTACAGCAAGAGTAAAATTATATTAAAATTGATCAAACACAATTTTTAAAAGGATCATTCCTGTTACTAAGACTTTTAAGGACACCTCTAGAACTCTCCCCTTTGGCAAATGACTGAAATTTTTCCTATAATATTCCTATGATGTAGCCAGTCTCTGGAATGCCTGATATCATTCAACAATCAAAGGGCTTTCTCCTCCTAATTAATACAATGTAGATTAGATTGGTAGTTGTGTCAGCTTAGGTGCTTTCTAAACAAAAATCTAACTCAAAAGGTGGATTTATTAGGTCACAAAACTGGAATTAGAGCTTTCTATTTAGATAGGGTTCGATAAGGTTGCTGGCAGTTTCTCTGCAGTTCTCTAGGCTTTGTCTTTCTCTGCGAGTCCGCTTAACCTCAGACAGTGGCGAGATGGTTGTGACCTTTACATCCACACACAGCAGTGTCTGCGGGAAGTAAAGGTCACTTCTAGAAATGTTCTCATGGACGTGAAGAGGCTGCTTTTCTACATGCTCTTAGCAAGACTCTTACCACGTCTCATTAGCCCAAGTTGGGATACATGTCAACTTCTGAAACAATCACTTTGGCAAAGAGAATTGAATCACCCTGGGTGTCTTAGGCTATTCCTGCAGCAGAGGTCAGTCCCTGAAACCACAATATCCTAAACTAAATAGTTACAGCAAATAGGTCAAAAAATCTATATACTGAAATTGTTACAAATATCTGTATGCCAGAAGCTCAAAATGCCCACATGGCAAGTATCAGTACTATACATGTACATATCTTTTTCCAAAGAATTTAGACTTGCTCATAATAGCTCATATGCATTCATCAAGTTTTTTGAAAGGCTGTTTCTCTTTGGTTCTAGTAGGTAAGGGGAGGAATGGAATTTAATAGTCAGTGCCAGCTACACAATTAGTTGTTGATGGTCCTCAGAGACCAGTTGAGGGGGATGAGGTTCCACTCCCCTGCAGATATGATGCTGTGACCACGGTGCCTCAGAGTCATAAAAATGCCTTTACCCAGCTTAGGGACTATATAGACTACTTGTAATCATTCACCGTTTACATGTTTCCAAAAATACAATTGTACAGGTTCATAGGAGTCCGCAGAACAAGGATTATTCAGCACCTTGTAGGGCAGTGGCTTTTTGACATTTTTTCACTATAATCCATGGTTAATACATTTCCCATCACATCCAAGTATAATATATATACACAGGCCTAAAATAAGAGTTTTCATGGGGAGCGGGGATAACTCAGTGGTTGAGCGCCCGCTTCCCATGTACAAAGTACCGGGTTTAATCCCAGTAACTCCTAAAAGGAAAAGTTTCAAATCCTTACTATATGACAAGCATACTGATGTTTTCTGTTCTCTTCCTTTTCTTCTTTTTTTTTCCAAAAAGGGCAGGTTACTACTTTCTGAAACTGATTTCACAACCCACAATTTGAAAAATATGTAGGAAATAGAACAGACTTGCACAACCAGGCAAGGAAGTGTGATGGTTGAAGAAACCTGCTCCCCTACCTCAAGGCTGTGAGCAGTTTCTAATTTCCTCCGTAATTATTTGGTTTTTTCAATTCAGAATTTTTTAAAATTCCTAAAGCCAGGCTCTTGACATTTTTGTAATGGTAAGGTTATTTTTGTTTGTCTTTTTTTTTTTTTTTTTAAAGTACTGTAAATTCTTTCAAATTCATCCAGTATCTAAAATGTCGGTAGTAATAAATGTGACTTTTGAATCGAACCTCATTCATAATAGATTAAAGATGCTTATTGTGGTTCTGTCTTTAATTCAAGCCACAATAATTTGAGAGGATGCTAATCTTTCTTTACTTTTTCTTTTTGAGGTACTGAGCTGGCTTTATTGTTTATTTTTGTTTTTTCAGGAGGCACCGGGCACCAAACCCGGGACCTTCCATGTAGGAGGCAGGCGCTCAACTGCTTGAGCCATATCTGCTCCTGGATTGCTAACCTTTGCATCATAATTAGGTCAAATCAAACTATGTGAGTTTTCTAAAACCTGGATATAATTTTGCTTAGAACATGGTAACAGGAGATACTTGGAGTGCTACAACACAAACTTGGATACTAATGAAACTTCTAAGATATGCTCCACCTTGAAGCCCACAGCATATTCATTCACTCATGAAATATTTATTGAGGATTGGTGCCATTGTTATGTATTATGCTACATAATGATAATTTTGAAATGATATGTTATCGGAAGGTGATTTTCAAACTCTGACCTGCAGACCACTAGGCCTTCTAGGATGCCCTGAGAAATAACAAGAAAAGGCCCAAGGCCAAATGGGCAGAGCTCCTGGCCACCCTTCTTCAAATAAAGCAGTTTTTGTTGTTGGTTTTGGGGTTTTTTTTGTTTTTTTTTCCCATCAGTTCTACACAGTTAACTTCCATATAAAATTTCGTTTAAACAAGTATTCCTCTTTTTAAAAAAAAAAAAGAAAAGAAAGACTGTATTCTGGATAAAATCTACCTGAAAGATACAGATAAATCATATTTTGCTAGTCAGCTCAGTGTAATTTGTCATCTCAGGCCTTAAGAAATAGTGAAAGAATTATGTCCTTACAAAAGGAGGATCACCTTAGAATAATAGGAAGATTACTTATCTAAATCCCTCAAGTGGGATGAATTGCAATTTATCATACTTCCTCTTAACCTTTGGAAATTGGCAAAGGTTATATTTTGATAACTGTTTTTTATTTTAAACTATTTTATAGTAAAAAAAAAAAAATGACCAATGAATTTAGCCAGAGCTATCCTATAGACTACAATAATTGTGACCCTGTGTGTTGTCAACTAAATGTGGGTAGTTTAAGTCAGTTTTGCATTGTATCATCAAGTATTCAATCTATGTAAATTTTGAAAATTTTCTTCAAGTTTGTGTTGCCAAAGTGTATCATAGAAATGTTGTTTTAAGTGTCTGTCTCTGACTTTTTCACAATATATTTTGCATTTTAAAAAAATAATTGGAATCACATGTTGGCTTCCTGCACAAAGCTTAATCCAGAGCTTGAATCAGTCTTTGGGTTTGAGAAATCACAAAGTTTTCCCCAAAGGTGTAGCATATATTTAAATGTTTGTCTTCGTTCTTTCTAATTCTGTGTGTTTTCCTTTTTGCTAACCAGGAGCTGCAGGTAAGTTGCAGCCTGGTGTTGTGGAGTGTTTATTTGTTGTTATTTGTGATGTATCTGTCTTCTTTGTTGTCTCATTTATGTTTGTGTATTAGAATAGAGATGGCATAGATAGATTTAGTTGGTCCCCAGTAATGAGATAGAAATTCAAGAAAATTACCTAGTTAAAACAAGTTATCAACCAAATATTTTGATCTCCCTAAATATAAATATTTAAGGATATGTTAAAAGTTTAAAGAAATTGAAGGGCTGATTGAAACTCTGTTCATGATGCATTAAGGTATTATTCATCTTGTATATGTTTTCCTGGTGTGTTACATTTACTACATTTATAACTATATATTTGATGTCTTAGAAATCATGTCTTGCTTTTCCAGGGTGAAAGTATGGACAATTTCAACTGGGGAGTCCGCAGGCGCTCACTGGATAGCATTGACAAAGGGGACACTCCATCCCTCCAGGAGTACCAGTGCTCTAGCAGCACCCCCAGCCTGAACCTGACGAACCAGGAGGATACAGATGAGTCCTCAGAAGAAGAAGCAGCACTCACGGCAAGCCAGATACTCTCACGCACACAGATGGTAAACCATTACCTTTTCACACAATGACAATTGATCCCATTTTCCTTTTAACTTCCAACTTAATAATTGTTTCTTGATTTTCTTATTTTCATTTCAGTGTATATAAAATGCACACACTGAAATGAACATACAAACTTCCAGTGGTAAAGGAGTAGTCTATTATTCATGACCAGACTAAACATATATAGTCAATACTATGCACTTGTTAACATTAAGACATGTATTCTATCTTGCTTCTCCTCTAGCAATGGTGAGTTGAGCTGGGCACTTTTACTGGCCATCATCTTGAATGATACATATTTTTACTTTGGTTGTCTGGTATCAGTGTTAATTGAAGAGAAAATGAAGGCTTTAAGAATAGTCTGTTCATTAGAAATGGGGGGGGGGTGAAGGGAAGGCTAAAGATGGGTGGGGTGCAAAAGCGAAGATGGCAGTTTGAGGAAACAGAAGGTGGTAAAGTGCTGAGCTGGCTTTAGACAAAATGTAAAGTTGACAGTTTGTGGTGGCTTCCTTTTTTACCTTTCCTGTTTTCCTGTTTCATGGTTGTCCCAATGTTTCTTTCAACTAACCCCACGTTAAAGGTGTTAAGAGATAACTATTGCTGTTACCACCCGCAATTTAATTATCACTTACTTAGTGTTTACAACCTGCGGGCCCTGTTCAAGGTGTTCTACATGTATCAGTTACTATATAATTCACACAAAACTTACACCCCAACCACAGGAGGTAAGTGTAGTTATTGCAGTTTTGCAGATTAAATGACTTGTCTCAGGCCAAACTGCTAGTAGAAGAACTTGAACAAAACAGTCAGCCTCCAGTACCCAGTTGCTTAACCATGCTGCCTAAGGCTTGGTCTTCCAGGGGACTGTTTTCTTTTAAAGAAATGCTCAAGTAACTGGCTGAGGCAGACTGTAGGGTTAGAGTCTCGCTGCGTAACTGGTCAAGAGACCTAAGCTCTGTTAAAATGGGAATCCTAAATCGTATTTGCCTCATGGGGATTTTATGAGAATGAAAGCCTCTGGGGTATGTAGAATGTGCTCAGTAAAGTTTCCCTCCCATGAGAGCCATGGGGCAGAACTGACCACCTGCTTCTAGGCTGCAGGGAGGTAAAAAAAAAAAAAAGAATTTGAAGATGCTTCTTTCTCACAGGAAAAAAAAATTGAAGTTTTGTATTTCCCTACTCTGAATCATAAACTTGAATTTTCTTATGTTAAATATTGACCTTGAAAAAAATTATAACCCTGCTTAAAAGAGGAAAATTGTAAGATTTTGTGATGTTGATTTTTTTACTTAAAAAAGTGCATAGCCAATTCAGACGTATGTGCCTGCTTCTGCGTTAATGCTGCTTCTTGAGAATCTACCATGTGCAAGGTGCCCCTGCCTTCACAAATCCTCAGACTAATGGAAAACAAAAACATTGCCATTAAAATAGGAATTTTGGTTCAAGATTAACAAAGCTACACAGAGCTCTTCCACTTTGATCATTTTCTTTTAGCAAAAGTAACCTGTACACATGGATATTTTAGTTCTGCTGATGGGTTAGGTTAGCAACCCCCATTCTGGTATAAACTGAATGGGGGAAAAGATAATGTTAGGAAATCACAGTCACTCTTTGTGACTAAGTCCCCCCAAATATCTTACGATTATAGAGTATGTTTCTTGTGGCACTTGTGACCATTACTGACTCGCAAATGAATTCCTTCTCTTGCTATTTGTCCTTTTAGTTAAACAATGATTCTGCTGCAGATGAAACCATGCCAGACCATCCTGACTTACTTCTTCAGTCTCAAGATTCCACTGGCAGTGTCACCACAGAAGAAGTGCTTCAAATCAGAGATGAGACCCCAAGTTTGGAGGCTTCTCTAGATAATGCTAACAGCCAGCTGCCTGAGGTGGGGAGAAATGGGGGCTGGTGCATGGCCAATCTGGGCTCCTTTTAGCACTCTGTACATCCCGTGCTTCTCTTTCAAGAGTTTTCATCTGATATGCTAATTATTTGATTTGTTTCCCAGTATTTCTAACCTTTTGGGTTATTTAAATGAAATATATAAACCAGATTTTTAAAAAATAAAAATAAGTTGATGGATCAAGGAAATGACCCATGGGTTAAAAATAATCTCGAGTGTTTTTAATGAGCATTTTGTGTTGCAGAATGTGATCAGGTTAATGTACAGAACGCTTCTCTGGGGATGGTGAGCATCTTCGGTGGCCCTGTATTTTCTTTGAAGGACCGCTTTTGTGTTTTCTTCTCCTTTTGCTTTGTATTTGGGTTTAAGTGATTGGTGCTGTGATTGGGATTCAAACCTCAGGCCAGCTGTGTTAGCTATTGGTTAACTCAAAACCTTTTAAAAAGACTTTGGAACCACTAGTATTATGCTTTTTGGAAAGGCCTGTGAGAAGTAAGCCAGATTCCAACCTATTGACTGACCAAAAATAAGTAAGTATTCCTTTTCTTAGTGTTGGTTTTTTTTAAAAAAAGATTATTATAGATACTTCCTTTTTTTTCCCCAATGTAATTGCTCTAGCTCTGTCATATGTGCATTTATGTCTAGGTATTTTTGAAATACTATGTTTTTGTCAGCGTAAACCAAATTAATGTAGTTAGTAGATCTAGACTAATCTAATTATTAGATTTCATTATTTTAGTAAGTTGAATTCTCATGTTCTTACTAGGTTGACTATTTTATGTACTTGAACCCTCTTTAACAGTAAACAGTGTACATTTTGAAAGGAAGGCATTTGGCGCTCTTATTAGCTGGTGGCTCAGTGGTTGGGCACCAGCTTCCTGCATACGAGTTCCTGGGTTCAATCCCCGGCCCTGGTACCTTAAAAGAAAAAAAATGCCCTACTAGTGTGACTGAGGTTTAGATAACTCATTTCAACAAATACTGATTGGGAGTGTCCTAGATGCCAGGCATTCTTCTAGGTGCTAGAAA
>PVKH010047038.1:0-10336 GCA_004027955.1 Chaetophractus vellerosus | reverse complement strand
AAGAAAATAATTTTGTCCTATGATAAAATGACTGGTTATTAAAAAAGAGTAAAATGTGAGACAAAAGCTGAATGAATACAAAAAGTGTAGAAGGTGTGCGGAAAAGAAATTTTTGTGGTCAAAGTTAAGTAAGATTTGATGAGTCTATAAAATTTTAAAAGCTTTAGTATCAAATAGTATACTGATGCAAAATTAAAATATTGTTCTTTCTCAAGGTTTCTTAAATCATTAGTCTATTTTAGTAAAAGTTTACAAAGTCTTTCTCCTGAATAATCAGTATACAAAGAAGAAAGTCTGCTTTATCAAAATAGCTTCTTGTACTGTAACCTTATCATTTCCTTGGTTGCTCAAAAAAAAAACAAGTCTTATCACCTTTAAAAGAACATAATGTTCAAACCTGCTTTCTCAAAGTCAAATCCTAAAAAGTAGCTTTTATTTCAAACTGTTACAAATGATTTTGTCTTTTACCTAGGAGAAAAGTAAAATACTAAAAATAGTTAAGTTCATTTGATATATTATAAGTTAAATGCAGTATTTAAAACTGTTATACAATTAAAAAAATATTTTTCTAACCTTATGATAATCAAAGTTATATGAGTATAAAGTCCATATGAATACTTAAGAAAATCAAACACATAAGAAATAAAAGTTTATCCATTGAATATTTGCTGATTAAAAGTCTTATTGTCTGTTGTTATATAATCTATTGTAGTTATGAATTATGTATAATATGCTTATATACTAGTCAAAACTTTAATACAATACATTATATATATAAATAATTTAATAACTTGTATGTTACACAAAGATGTATTTTATTAAATATATATATATATTTCTTGGTTTGAGTGTGAACAATCCTAAAACTGAATGTGTTAAAAAAGGGTCTAATAAACATTGTTCAAACCTAAAAGTAAAACATCATGCAGAAAATTTTGTTACTCAACAATTGCTAGTTGACACTTTTCATATTTCAAAAAAAAATAATGAAAACTAAAATAGTAAACACATCAAGAATGTTTTGTAACAACAACAACAACAACAAAAGTACAGTTTTTTAATACATACTAGGTAGTAAATCATGATCAGATGTATGATTTCAAGTTATTTTCTTCCATTCTGTAGTTGTATTTTCACTTTAACAATTACAAAAAAGAAACATAAATTGTTTTACTTCACATTGAAATTAATGAAGTGAAATGAATTTTTGGACATTTTGTATTTGAGTGTTTATAAACCTTAAGAAGATTACTCCTGAAAAGTGTTTGTAAATGATTTTATCTTGACTCATAAAAAAATTAAATGTATACATTTATTTTCATGTTGTAATTTATAAGATCTAACTTTCAGCTTTATGGGAAATGGATGTGGCTCAAGTGTTTGGGCTCCTGTCTGCCATATAGGAAGTCCAGGTTTCAATTTCCAGGGACTCCTCATGAAATGCAAGCTGGCCCAAGTGATGAGCAGGCCTGAGCAGAGAGCTGACCTGAGCAGAGAGCTGACCCATGCAGAGTGCTGGCCCACACTAGGAGTGCTGGCCTGTGCAGGAGAGCTGGCCTGCACAGAGATCTGTTGCAGCAAGGTGATGCAACAAAAGAGACACAGAGGAGAGACAATAAGAGACACTGCACACCAGGGAACTGAGGTGGAGCAATAGATTGAATGCCTCTCTCCTACATTGGAAGGTCCCAGGATTGATTTAGCATGCTGCCTTAAGTGAAGACAAGCAGACACAGAACACAAAGAAAGTAGACAATGAGTGCAAAGTAACCGGGGGTGAGGGGAGAATAAATAAATAAAATAAATCTCAAAAAAAAAAACTTTCAGCTTTATTAATACTCACCCCACAGTAATACATGATATATATTCTCACTCAGTTTAGCTAAAGTGTGTAGACTATGCAGGGTCAGTATGATGGACAAACAGCATATTTACTAAGTAAACCATATTTTACTAAGGTATGGTGGGATGAAATTTGGCCATGCTACATTATTATCCTCTCAGAATGGTTTATTGCTTTGATTTTACTGCCAATCAATGACTAGAAAGAAAAAATCTTAGTGCCATGTCATCTTACTGCTCATTAAAAGTAAAAGTACAATTGTGTTGAAAATCATGAAACATGTTTACAATTTTTTGGAGATTTAAAAAATGAAAAGGCATAAATTGCCCATTTTAAATTGTACAAATTTTAAATATCTGTTCCATAGAACCCTTAATAAAACTTGAGGTTATTTTTCTTTATAAATTTTGACCATTATTATTCTGGAATAAAAAGTCAGACATGTTTTATTTTCTGTGTGACAGTTGTAGTCATTTCTAACAGCATCTGGTTCATGGCTAATAAAACTTGCATCTGGTTTTCTCCCAACAGCCTGTCAGATGTCTCTATGTCAACATTTACAAAGGCACCTTGCTCTTTCTTTTCTGATCCAGGCTTCCAGCCTACATTGCACTTTCTAAAAGGCACAGCAGAATTGTAGGGCTTATCTGATCCTGTCACTGAGTAGGAGCTGGGCTTGAATTTCAGTGGAGTTTTGTTAAGTAGGCTTAAAAATTTTAGAATCAGAAAGGAGCACATACGCATATCACTGGATGTGTCCAACAAAATTAGCTGTTTATTTATGTATAAATTTAACTTGCAGGAAATTTAAGATCCCTGATAACCACATGAAGGGACAAATGAGCAAGAATTCCACAGGTCTCAAGAAAGAACAGTTTTTCAAACTGTAGAGTAACCTGAGTAGTTTGTCTGTAGTTCTCCCAGCAGCAGGGTTGATCAGCTTTCCTTGTTTTTCAGAATGAGCAGGATGTTCCACCCAGGATTAAGATAGTAATGGTTTTGAAGAAATAACAATAAGTAAAGATTGCTTGGAGTAATTATGGGTAGATATGGCTGCTATTATATGCTTGCAACATATCCACAGTAAGGCTGAAGCAGGAGGTGCTGGGAGACAACAGTTCCTACCTCACTGGTCTGGGGAGGCAGCAGTATAACCAAGGAGAGTCTGGTTCCAGGTATGGAAAACATGGTGGAATGTGCAGAGACAAGGATCAGGAAACATGGTGTTTGCTGGTGAAAGTCTACAATTCTACTGCACCCAGTAGAAGTTCAATGGGAGTCCAGGGGTGAGGTATGTTCAGACAGGTCTCACTTGTACAGAGCCAGATACCAGAGCAAGGGCATGGCTAGAATGTGGGCAGAGAGGATGGGGAGGCATGGTTTAGGTGTATCCACCATATGTATTTCAGTGACTACTGGCTAACTTTTGGAATTATGGAAAGAAAGTGAAAAAATGAATTGCATTTCCAGAAATATCTTTCTTGAATTTTTTGCCATTCTCACAAAGCATTGCTTGTGGCCAATGCTTAGTAATGTTGCTTTGACATTTGTGAGGAGGGTTATTTAATACAGAAAATTAAATCTGTATATTCTCCTTAATTATATATATATATTTGATAAAATGCATACTTAAAATGTAATCAATTCAATGATGTTTAAAAAAATCCCATTGTAATTTAAATGTGTTAGCTTTTTTTGGTGTTACATATCCCCCTTCCCGCTTTCTGCTTGTTCTTGCTCTGTGTCCATTCTTCTGTGTTTTTTCTATGTCTGCTTCTTGTCTCCCCCCATCTTTGTAGTGACACGTCAAGTCGGCCCCCCATGGAGGCAGTTCACTCAGTTCATGGGTGGCTCCATTCCATTTTTCACATACGGCTCTGCTCCATGTTTTGTGGGCAGCAGTGCTCCATGTTTTGTGGGCTGCCTGGCTTCTGCGCTTCACAGGTGGCAGCTCCGTGTTTCATAGGTGACTTTGCCATGCCTGTGGGGGCTCTACCCTGCCCTTGGCAGCTTTTTGCCTTGCCCACAGTGGCTTTGCCCCACCCATGGCAGCTTGCCTTTCTCAAGGCCATCTGCCTGCTTGGAGAGGTCCCTGGGAACCAAACCCGGGGCCTCCCATGTGGTATACCGGCATTCTTATCCACTGAGCTATCTAGCTGGCCCCAAATGTGTTAACTTTTTAAAATCGCAATCTTTCAGTGTTACACACATTCCATCTCTCTGTGTATTTGGTTGGAGAGTTTAATTCATTGACATCTAAATGGATTACTGATATGGAAGAAATTATTCCTGCCACTTTTCTTTTCTATGCCTTCTTTCTTTTGGCCTTAATTTCCTCTAATACTGCCTTTTTGTTTTTGATTTATATTTTCTAGTGTATGTTTTTTAATTCTTTTTTAAAAGATTTATTTTATTTACTTATTTTTTCCCACCCCCTTGTTGTTTTTTCACTTGCTGTGTCTGTTTGTCTTCCTTGTTTCTTTAGGAAGCAACAGGATCCAAACCAGTGACCTCCCATGTGGTAGGGGGGAACCCAGTCACCTGAGCCACACCCACTTCCCTTAATTATTCCTCATTTTCTTTTCAGCATACATTTTAATCATTTCTTTAGTGGTCACCATGATGGGTACTATTAACATAATATGCTTAGTGTAATGAAGTTTGAATCAAAAACATGTCTTCAATTACATACAAAAGCTCTGTTCCTGTACAGGTGTCTCTTTGCCCATTATGTTGTCTTAAATTGTATATTCATATATGTGTGCACATTTCCATAGTCTTATAGTTTCTTAAATGAATTTGTATTTTATAAAACAGGAAACAAAAAGGACCTACAAACAGAAAACACAATATTGGCTTTTATGTATACCTAAGAAGTTATGTTTATCAGAGATCAATTTTATTGCTTGGTGTCCCCTCATTCTACCCTGAAGAACTCCAGGTCATCCTCAAGCAGATTTATAGAGTTTGACTGATACTTAAAATTTTAAATATAGAGGGCTGGCTGTAGCCCAGTGGATAGGGCACTGGTACACCATATGGGAGGCCATGGGTTAGGTTCCCAGGGACCTCTTAGAGTGGGCAGACCACCTGAGAATGGCAAGCCACTGTGGGCATGGCAGAGCCACCATGGGCAGGGCAAAAAGCCACCACGGGCAGGACAAAGCCACCACGGGCAGGGCAAGCTGCCTGTGAACAGAGAAAAGCCACCTGTGAATGGAGCAAAAGTCACCTGTGAATGGAGCAAAAGCATCCCAGGAACAGAAGCAGAGCCACCCAAGAGTGGGGCAAGCCACCTGTGCAGTGAGCTGATTCGGCATGTCACCTCAGTGGGGGGAGACAAAGCAGACATAGAAGAACACAAAAAATGAGCACACATCAAGAGCAAGCAGAAATGGGAGGGATATGTAACAACAACAAAAAAAAAGGTAAAAAAATTTTAAATATACACTTACTATATGATCCAGCAATTACACTCCTTTCCCAAGAAACATAAAAATATATATCCACAGATAGAATTTCCATGAATTTTCACAGCCATGTTACCCAAAAGTGGAAGCTGCCTAAATGCCCATCAACTTGTAAATAAAAAAGTGAAATTTGATATATACATAAAATGAAATACTATTTGCCAATAAAAAAGAACTAACTACTGATACCTGTGATAACATGGGTGAAATTTTAAAATATCATGTTAATTGAAATTAGTCCAACAGAAACCATTACTTTCTTTAAAATTTCATTGATATGGTATTCTAGGAAATTCAAACCATAGTGACATAAAACATTAGTTGTTTCCTGTGGCCATAGTTAGGTTGGAAGATTATTGTAAAGCAATATTGGTGGTATCATACTCTAAAACCCAATTGTAGTGGCTGTTGCAGGATTATATCTATTTACCAAAGTCATTGAATCAAAAACACTTAAAATATGTGCATTTTATGGAATAGAATGCATACCTTATACATATGTGAAAAAGGTTAATCCCCCCCTATTTTTCAATGGTAATTATGTATTGATTTCCAATATCAATATCTGCTCCATACCTACTCTAAGTTGGACATTTACCTACCTTGAAGTGAAGCCATTGGTGGTTTTATCCAGCTTCCTTCTCTCACTTGGATATCATCCTACTGTATAAACTGCACAAGTTAACCTTCTGAGCCTCAAGATCCTCTTCTTTGAAGTACTGATAACAATAGAACTTACCACTAGGAGTTTACATAAATTAGATTATCATATACCTTGGGCTTTTTTCATCTTACATGCCTACAGAAATTGTATCCCCTCTATGTGCAATCCCTAGTACTAGGAAATAGAGGTGAAATGCAAATATAAAGATTCATAGTCCTGAACTTTTGATATTTGAAATGCCAATTCAAATGAATGGCATAATTCTTTTGGCTTTAAGTTGTTGTGGTGAAATGTTTAGACCTGGGTTGTCCACGAGGGTATGAACAAAACACATGTAGCTTTTGAGCACATGAAATGGGGCATATCTGAATTGAGATGTGCTGTGAGTTTAAAACACACACGACTTTCAAAGATATAAAGAGAAAAAGATAATATAAATTATCTCCTTAAAGACTGAAATTTCAACTGTTTAATTAATATGTATTCTTTATTTTTTAAAAGATACTTAGATTACATAAATGTTATATAAAAAATATAGGTATACCCATATGCTCTGCTCCCTAGCCCTCCCACATTTTCTGAAATTAACAACATCTTTCTTTAGTGTGGTACATTTGTAACAATTGATGAACACATTTTTGAGCATTGTCACTAAGCATGAATTATAGTTTACATTGTAGTTTACACTCTCTCACACAATTTTGTAAGTTATGACAAGATATATAATGGCCTGTATCTGTCATTGCAATGTCATTCAGGACAATTCCCAAGTCCCAAAAATGGCTCCATATTACACCTGTTTTTTGCTCTCCCTGACTTCAGTACTTCCAGTGGTCAATTATATCTTGAGATGATATTCTGCTTATTAAAATTAATTTAATTAATTTAATATTTCTTTTTTCTTTCCTTAAATTGGTTACTAGAATATTTATAATTAAAGATGTAGGTTGTATCATATTTCTCTTAGACAGCACTGGTATAGGCTCACAATCTTTTCAGCTCTTCCAGCTGATCTAACTTGACTGGCAAAATCCCATGGTAATAGAAGAGAGGTTGAATAAGTCAATGGAGAACCTCAGTTCACCATCCAATTAAATTATTGGTCAAGTCATGATTTGGTTAATAATAAGGAGATAATATCATTTCTTCAGCCTGGATATTGATAATCCAGGTACTGCTTGCTGCTCCAAGAACAGAAGGCTTAAGATTCTTTAAGTGCACACACAATGTGTGGCATTGAGTTATCCTCAGACAATATTTGCTGAATTGATAACTTACTCAAGTCTTTGAACCTTGCTTTATCATATATCACCTTTGTAGAAATCATAACTAAAATGAGATTACTTAAGATTGTTCTCATCTCTCCTACATTAGGTTCTCCTCTGACCTCCAGCTATTTCCACTGACAGCTCAGTTTTGGAGAGAGATCCACATATCAGGGGCTTTTATGAAGAGGGTCCCTCTTCTTACCTCATTCACATCCAGCTTTCATCTTTAATTCAATCACATTTTGATTTAATTTGGCAGAAATGACTGTTTTACTCTTGACATAGAGAAGTTAGGTCAAAGGAGATCATTTTACCCTGAGAATGTTTTTTTGCTTAATATGGACATAATATTGTCATATTGTCATTGTAGATGACAACTTTATGCTATTTCTGTTGATGACAACATTTGGAATTAAGACAGTAACTCTTTAAACTAATAAGAAATTAATAAAAATTTAAAAACATTAGAGGTACATAAGAACAGATTTCAATTGCCTAAAGAAAGAATTAGTGATTTGGAAGACAGATCATCTGAAATGTAAAAGACTGGATACCAGAAAGAGAAGAGAATGGAAAAACTGGAACACAGTGTCAGAGTAAAGAATGACAGTGTAAAATACGCATTCACATTATCACTTTCCCAGAGGTAGAAGAGAATGTGAGATGAGCAGAAAGAATATATGAGGAAATAATGACTGAAAACTTCCCAACTCTTATGAAAGACACAAATATAAATATTCAAGGAAAATGCACCACAGACAGAATAAATCTGAATAGATCTGCCCTGAGATTACTATTCAGAATGACAAATATTGAGATTAAGAAAGGATTTTGAAAGCATCAAGGGAAAAGAAATACATCACATATAACAGAACCTCAATAAGATTAAGCACTGATCTCCCATCAGAATCAATGGAGGTGAGAAGAAAGTGGTAAGATGTATTTATGGTAATGAGAGAGAAAAACTGCCAGTCATGCATTATGTTTCAGGTAAAACTGGCCTTCAAAAAAGAGGTGGAGAGTGCTGAATCCTAACCACTAGACTACCAGGGAGTGTCCTTAATGGGATTGGAGGGAGCTGGTATTTCCTCAGGCTCTCCGGGATACAGCAGGTATTCTCGGCCTAAAAGTACTGAATGGCTAGGTGCCCACAGAACCACCCAGACCACCAAATAGGATAAGAGGGGGCTGGTGCTTCCTCAGCCACTCTGGACAATGGTGTGTGCATTCAGCCTAAGGGGACTGAACAGTTGGGCATTGGTGGTTCTGTTTTCCCCACTAAAGAGCAGAAGGGACAGTCTTCTCTCAACTTCTCAGGGCAACTGCAGGCATATTTGGCCCACACAGATTAAATCATTGGGCACTTAAGGGGGTCCATTCCCACCCCCAGCAGGAGAGGAGTCTGTTGCTATGTCAGTTTACCTGAGCAACTGTGGTCATTTTGGACCCACACAGCATATATTGCTGCTCACAACTATAGCTCCATCCCTGCCCAAATTAGGAGAGGAAGGGGTGTGAAGTTTCTTCAACCTCTATGACAACTACAGACAAGTTTTGTTCTGCCTAACTTGATTATTTTTAAAATTTTATTTTTTTAGGATACATCAATTTACATAAATGTTACACAGAAATTTTAGGAGTACTCATATGCCAAACCTCCCACACTTCCCACAACCTCCCACATGTATACATATCCTTCATCAGTGTGACACATCACCTGTAATAGATATACACATTTTTGGGATTTGCCACCATGCATGGACCACAGTTCAGACTGTAGACCACCCTCTCTCCCACACAGTTCTGAATGATACATGATGATATAAAATGGCTTATATCCTCCATTGCAACATCACCAAAGACAATTCCCAAGTCCCAAAAAAGCCCCTGTATTAAACTGCCCTTCCCTATCCCTGACCCCAAAGTGTTCAGTGGCCCCTGGCTCCAAATGATTTTGTGATTTCTTCCATTGCATGAATCACAACAAGTCTATAACAGGACACCAACAAGTCCACTCTAGTCCATAGCTCTTCCCCCAATCCCAAGGAGACTAGAATTGGAATGTCCCCTCCACCACCAAGTGAGAGGGGGCATATAGCCCATGGATAAAATGGAAGAGATTATCCTATTTGCAGCTGCAGGCAATCATCATTCCCCAGGATAGCTGCCATCCACCATCAAATCCAAACTAGGTGTCCTGGGTGAGTCCACTGAGTTGTAACATAGGAGTTGCAGGTCTACAGAGTCTCTGGACCCAGTTGGCACATGGACAGCTTGTAGTCTCTGGTCTTTGGAAGTACATCTAAAGCTCTGGCAACAAATATAGGTTTGAATAAAAGAGACAGTTGGACCATGTGCAGTGAAGACATATTTCAGTCAGACTCTGTCACTCTCAGGAGCAAGTGTTCCAAATTAGGGCCCACTGGTAATGCACCAAAATCTGGGGCTATCTGTCCTGATATAGGACCTGGATATCTCCACAGCCCTCAGAAGGCCCTCTGTTTGGGGTGATATCCATATTGGAAGCCAAGGAGGTCCTACTGGGATCTGCATAAGTGTTACCTCTGGGTTGACCTCCCGACTCATTTTGAAGTCTCTTAGCCCTATGAACTCATTTGTCTTTACCATTTCCCCCTTTTATTCAAAGTATTTTTCCAGTCTTACTGCCTGTTGGCATTTGTTAGTAATCCCTCATTGCCAGGGATGCTCTACCCTGGACAAACTTGATTATTATATAAGGCTGCAGCCCTGTCTCTTCCCCTGAAAGAAGAGAAAGTTGGGAGATGCTTCATTTCCTGGGGCAACATGGGCAGCTTCAGCCTCCATTGCTTACAGCACCAACTACAACCTTGGCTCCTACTACAAAACCAGTAAGGGAGAAAAGACAAGAAAGCCTTAAAGTAAAGAGAGAAACTGAACCCTGAAAAATACACCAAGCAAGCCAGATGTGAAAGCACCAACAAAAAATTATAACCAATACCAAGAAACAGGAAAATATGGCCCAGTTAAAGGAACAAGATAAACCTGCAGATGACATAAAGGAGTTGAGATAATTAATCATAGATGTTCAAACAAATCTCCTTAATAACTT
>PVKH010047037.1:0-10336 GCA_004027955.1 Chaetophractus vellerosus | reverse complement strand
TCAGTTCGTGGGTGGCTGGCTGCGCTCCATCCGCGGGCGACCTGCCCTGCCCGTGGCGGCTCTTGCCCTGTCCGTGGCAGCTTCTTGCCCTGCCCACGGCGGCTCCGGCCCGCCCATGGCGGCTTGCCATTCTCAAGGTGGTCTGCCCGCTAGGAGAGGTCCCCGGGAATCGAACCCGGGGCCTCCCATGTGGTATGCCAGCGCCCTATCCACTGGGCTATCGAGCCGGCCCCAATAGGGTAATTTTTTGGGTGGTTTTTTGTGTGATTTCTCTGTAAACCTACAACTTGTCTAATAAAAAAAAAAAGAATTGAAGACATTTACAGATAAACAAAAGCTGAAAGAGTTGATTAACAGATGACTTGCTCTACAAGAAATGCCAAAGTGAATCCTTCAGGCTGAAATAAAAGGACAGTAACTCGAAACCATCAGAAGAAATAACATTGGTAAAGATAACTACCATAGGTAACTATAAAGCCCTATATTGTTGTTCTTTTGTCTGTAACTACTTCCCCCTCCCCCATATGCCTTTACAGGCAAATGAGTAAAAAAAAATATTCAAAATCTGTGTTAATGGGCATATACAACATATATATAAAGGTGTTTTCTGAGAAAATAACAATATAAGGGAGTGGGTATAGCCCGGTGGTTGAACACTGGCTTCCCATGTATGAGGTCCCATGTTCAATCCCTGGTACCTCTAAAATTATATATATGTAAAGGGGGAGGGACAGAGATATATTGGAATATAGAGTTTATGTAACACAATACCATTGTTTAACCCAGAAAATTTAACAATCACCTAACACTATCACCTAACACATAGTCCATAATCAGGTTTTGTTCCTAATAAAATTCTCTATAGTGTTCATTTTTTCTTTTGTTTTTCAGTCCTGAATCACATGCTGGGTATGGTTGTCATGATGTCAATTTAGTCCCCTCTAACCTGAATCTCCCCCACCCCCTGCTACCTTATTCTGTATCACAAAAACACTGAAATTTTTGAAGAGTTCAGGTCAAAAGAAGAAAAGTTGCTCAGAATAAGAGGCTGCCAACTGACAGCCTACAGGCCAGGTACAGCCAGCTACAGATGTATGCATTTGGTCTGTATTGTATATTGAATTTGTTACCAGTATTTTAAAAATCAGGAGATTTCTGGTGACACTGGGCCTACATTCCACATGAATGTGGATGGCGTATGAGTAGTAAGCCATTCCTTTTAGTATTCTAAGCTTGTACAGTATTCATCACATATGGAAGCAAAAAAGATGCTTTTTGGCAATACTCGATTATTTTAGGTAGCACAGTCACACTAAATTAAATCTCATGGAATTATACTAGTAGTAAAAGCATTCCCTTGTCAGGTGGTCAGTCCATGTTGCTTGGAAAAGAAAGCCTCTCTGTCAGGTGAAGCTGGTTTCTTTACATCCCTCTAACAGTGCTCTCCCTGCCTGGCAGAGAACCCTCGTCACAGGCTCAGCCATTAGAATTTAATAGCATTGTTTTGTTTTTATTATACTTATCAGTACAAATTTCCTTCTGGTCATGGTAGATAATATTGGTAAATGAAAATAATTACATGTATTATATATAAATGATTGAAGCAATATTAGCTATCTGATTATAGATCCCATTTATTGAATGCCTATTGTGTGGTAAATACTTCATTTAGATTTTTCTCCTTTAGGCATAAAAATTTATGAGCTATAAATGATTATACTGTTTTTACAAAGGAAGAAACTTAGGCTTCAAGAGATTAAATGATATACTGGGCTTGTCAGAGGCAGTTGTTTTTCATATGGGACCAATGCTGCTTCACGAGATAACCTCCATGGCCTTTAGATTTGGTGATCCTGTTAAGGTCAACACCCATAGCAAGGTGGCATCACATGGCATTACATGTGACAGTGAAGCCATCGAGGCAGGAGATGATGGGGTGAGTGCAGCTGAGATAATGGGAACCATGATTTAGGTCATCTATTTTTGGGTAAATTATGGGATGATTTTCCAGAACAATATTGCCTCAAAAGACTTGCCAGTTGTGTGTGTACTGAGGTACATGGAGGCAGAAAGCTGAATGGTCCCAGGAAAGCATTTGTTTCAGACAGCCCTTAGGGTTTCTGGTTGAATGTGGGGAGAAGTTTGGTATGGGGACTTCTGTCACTTGGTCACAACCTAGAATAAGCATGGTCATTAATTTATTTCAGCAAATGTAAAAGCCATCTTTGTTCCTTGTGTGTACCCTGCAGGAACAGCTTTCTCAAGTCCTCGATGCCATGTTTGAAAGGAGAGTAAAAGTTGATGAGCATGTCATCGACCAAGGAGATGACGGAGACAACTTTTATGTCATAGAACGGTAGGAGATGGAGATTTGCAGTTGCATGGCCACACATAATCAGATTCAGAATTCAGGGTAGATGTTTTGCCCCATGTTATGTTCAACCCAGAGAGGACTCAGGCTGCCCAAATCCTTGTGAGAGTCCACAGCCTGCCCCTCTGTCTGTTGCTGTCCTGAGTCCTTAATATATCCCTTACTTGGGGAACCACCATCTAGAGTAGAAAGTCTCCTGTACAGTCAGGCAGAATGTGCATAGTGTTGAGGAGTAGCCTGGACCTTTCAGCCACAGCCTGTTTTTGCACATGAATGCATTGCCTCCACCCTCATTCCCCTAGCCTCTGCTGGCTCTGTTCCAGGTGGAAGCCAACGGTAGGAGAAAAGAAATGTGTGAGTGTGACTTAGCTTGCTATGTTCTGACCTCTTGAGCTGTTCATATCCTCTGGGATGTCCCTCTGGTCCCTTCTCAGTCTTGAAACACCCTTACCAGAGTTTAAGATCAATAAGATGCTGCTTCACCCGATATTTTCTATTAATTTAATTTTTTTGGAAATAATTTCATACTTACAGAAAAGTTGCACCAATAGCACAAAAAATTTTCATATACCTAGATTCCCCATATGTTAACATTTTACTACATTTGTTTAATCAAACTGAGAATCAATTGCAGATATAATTCCCCTTTATCTCTGAATACCTCAGTGCATATTTCCTGAAAATAAGGACATTTTCTTACATTAGCACAGAAGAATTTTAAATATTGGAAATTGATTTTCAGGTCCTCTTGCGAGATCTTCACTGTAGTAGGGTGGGTGTGGTAGCTGCTGAGGCAGTTGTGGGGTTTGTTCTGTCTGGGGGTTTCCAATAAATCTGGGTCCTACTTGAAAGTGCTACATAGGTTCCAGGGATCAAGACCAAGGCTTCCAGCACACCGGGTCCCTGAAAAGTTAAGGTGTACAGAACAATGGAGTATATGACAGAATCCACCAGCCGCAGCCCTGGACACATCTTGTGCTGCAAGTGTGGTGCTCTGATTAGTCCAAATCCTGCCAATGTTTGTGTGGCCTATTTGCAAAGTAAAGTAGACATCAGCCAAGGCATTCTGAGACAGGTCTTGATTTCTTTCTGCAAACAATGTCAAAGATATTTTCAGCCACCAAGAACTTGGATACAGTGTGCTTTAGAATCCAGGGAACTTTTTGCTTGGTGTTTGAAAAAAATCAGTACCCCTCTGAGTAAGGTATGACTTGTAGATGCAGGCTTTGTTTGGACTGAGCCCCATTCTAAGAGACTTAAAGTTAAACTGACTATTCAGAAAGAGGTGATGAATGGCACTATCCTTCAGCAAGTGTTTGTGGTGGATTATGTTGTTCAGCCCCAGATGTGTGGAGATCGCCATAGAGTAGAAACAAAGGATTTCTGGAAAGCTATAATTCAAGTCAGGCAAAAGACCTTGCACAAAAAAACTTCTACTATCTGGAACAGTTGATTTTGAAATATGGAATACATCAGAACATGCTTCACTTCAAAGAGATTCATGATGGCCTGGATTTCTATTATTCTTCAAAACAACATGCTCAGAAGATGGTAGAATTTCTTCAGTGGACAGTTCACTGCAGATACGAAGCATCATTGAGAGTGATCTCTCAGGATATCCATAATAACACATACAATTACAAAAGCACTTTTTCTGTGGAAATTGTTCCAATGTGCAAGGATAATGTTGTTTCTTTGTCTCCAAAATTAGCACAAAGCCTGGGAAATATGATCCAGATTTGTGTGTGTATTTGTGTAACCAGTGCCATTCATCTCATAGATCCAAATACTTTACAAGTTGCATATATTGCATATATTCTGGAATCACCCTTTAAAAAGTTTGTGCAGGGGCCGGCTGTATAGCCCAGTGGATTAGGGTGCCGGTATACCACATGGGAGGTTTGGTTCCCGGGGACCTCTCCTAGCCGGCAGACCGCCTTGAGAAGGGCAAGCCACCGTGGGCGGGACAGAGCAGCCGTGGGCAGGGCAAAAAGCTGCCACAGGCAGGGCAGAGCCGCCACGGGCAGGACAGGTAGCCCGCGAACAGAGCGCAGCCAGCTGCCCGCAAACTGAAGCAGAGCCGGCTGCGAACTGGAAACAGAAGCCGCCCGCAAGTGGGGCAAAGCCGCCTGCGTGATGACTGGTCTCGGCGCGTCGCCACAATGGGGAGACAAAGCAGACATAGAGGAACACAAGAATGGGCACACAGCAAGAGTAAGCAGAAGCGGGGGGATATGTAATAAATAAAAAATAAATCTTTAAAAAAAAATAAAATAAAAAATAAAAAGTTTGTGCTGGGGAGAGTGGGTGTAGCTCAGTGGTTTGATCTCCTGCTTCGCATGTACAAGGTCCCAGGTTCAATCCCGGTACCTCCTTTAAAAAAAAAAAAATGCATGGGCTGGGAAATGAATGTGGCTCAAGCAGTTGGGCTCCCGTCTACCCTATAGGAGGTCCAGGGTTCGATTCCTGGGGCCTCCTGGTGAAAGGCAAGCTGGTCCATGCTGAGTACTGGCCTTCATGGAGTACTGGCCCGCGCAGGAGTACTGACGCAGCAAGATGACACAACAAAAAGAGACACAGAGGAGAGACAATAAGAGACGCAGCAGACCAGGGAGCTGAGGTGGTGCAAGAGATTGAGCACCTCTCTCCCACTCCAGAAGGTCCCAGGATTGCTTCCTGGTGCCACCTAAAGAGAAGACAAGCAGACACAGAAGAACACAGAACAGACAGGAAGCGCAAAAACAACTGGGAGGGGTGGGGGAGGGATAAATCTTTAAGAAATAAAAAAAAAAATGGTTTGTGTCATCTCAAACAGCTAGAGGAGTTTATTGTGATGGAATGCAGCCTAGTCCAAGATCTAAAACGCAGTGCAAGTGCTGGAACAATGTCCAAAAAAAATTCCCTTGGAGAAGCCTGGGTACAGAAAACATCTGAAATGAATACAGATAAACAGTATTTTTGTTGTACTCATTTGGAACATCTAAATCCTGGAGACTTGGTGTTAGGGTTTGATTTGGCCAACTATAAATTAAATGATGAGTATGTCAACAAAATGAATGCAGATAAAGTCCTAAATGTAGTATTAAGAAGAGCTATGATAGTACCAAACTTCTGCATTGTAGACACTGGAAACTGAAAGAGCTTGCAAGAGGAAGAGAAAACATGGATACAGATAATGAAAGGCAATACCAAGATTTCCTTGAAGATCTTGAAGAACATGAGGCAATTAGAAAAAATGGCAACACTTACAGAGATATAACCATCCCTGTGGAAAGTGACACAGATGATGAAGGAGCCCCTCAAATTAGTCTGGCTGAGATTCTTGAAGACCTTCACATTTCCCAAGGTGCCACTAGTAAAGAAGGTGCATCAATGATGACATAATGAGATCATGTTGTAGGCTGTTTCCACATCTGTGGACTTCAGGAAGTTGAACAAAATAATCTTTTCTATCTATTCCAACTGTGCCTCCATATTGAAAGAGGAGAAATTTGCTTTTAAACGTAAACAAAAACAGGTGTTTTGATTGCTCACTCAAAGCACTGAAAAAGATTGATGGCTTTGAAGTTTTAAATAACAAAAGACTATGGAGAATGTAATTATTACTGATATTTAGGCCATTTCTGAGCTTGTCAGATATTATCATTTTTGTGTTTTATATGAGGTACAATAGTATTTTCGTATACTGTAGTGCTGGACTTGGAACTCAAAAGTTGTGATTCCTTGGACATTAACTAAATCTTCAAGCATAAAACAAGCTTTTACATTTTTTTGTTGCGGTTTCTTTTTTACTTTTTTTTTTACATTGATTGTTTTAGTAAAAGAGCATATGAAGAATAATTTTTAATATGAGCTTGTTATTCAGTTTGATCCACTTTAGATCATTTTATGTCCTTTGGGTGGAGAAGTTGGGGTTCAGTTTATTACTGGACATTTATGAGGAAAGTTAATCTTTTAAAAATTTCTTCATAAAATTGACATCTTCAAAAGCTGTTAAACTTGGAATTATCTTGATTTTTGTTTCATTAGAAGAAACTATATTTAAAATATTTGTGGATTTTGAGCAAACTCATTTAAAGGTTAAGTAAAAATTTGTATTTTTGTTATTTTTGCCTGTGCCAACAGCTTTGGTCAATAGCTGCCAAAGTCATAAAAATGTATTCCTACCAGTTCAAGGATTTTGTTTTCAAATTTTGGCTTACAAATTGAGAAGTAAGGAATTTGTTCTCTATAAGTGTCTATCATTGAACACATTACCATCCAAAAAAAAAATAGGTTGCAGCATACAGATGATGAAGTAATAAAAATGAGCTACATGCTTTTAAAACCATGAATCAAATTCTAATGAGGGGCCCGGCTAGATAGCTCAGTGGATAAAGAGCGCGCTGGGGTACCACATGGGAGGCCCCGGGTTCGGTTCCCGGGGACCTCTCTGAGCGGGCAGACGGCCTTGAGAAGGCAAGCCGCCATGGGCGGGGCAAAAGCCGCCATGGGCAAGGCAAAAAGCCGCCTCGGGCAGGGCGGAGCCCCCACGGGCATGGCAAAGTCACCCATGAAAAGCGGAGCTGCTGCCTGCGAAGCACGGAAGCCGGCAGCCCGCAAAAACATGGAGGACTGCTGCCCGCAAAACATGGAGCGGAGCCGTCCGTGAAAACGGAATGGAGCCACCCACGAACGGAGCGAGCCGCCGCCACGGAGGGCTGACTCAACTTGCTGCCGCAAAGACGGGGGGAAACAAGAAGCAAACATAGAAAAACACAGAAGAATGGACACACAGCAAGAGCAAGCAGAAGGGGGGGGGGATATGTAATAAAAATAAATAATAAATAAATAAATAAATAAATAACATTGTATTCAAAAGTGTTAAAAAAAATTCTAATGAAGAATGCCTTCTACATCCTCAAAAGAAAAATTTTAGCTTAGGCTTCTAAGTTTTCTGAGAATGACGTATTAAGCTCCTACTTATCTATGCAAGATCAGACTTGCTAATTATGCCATAAATAAGAACTAATTCATTAATTCTATGTATACCCCTTAGTGAAGAGATTGAGCAGTGAAAAGAAAATTGAAATTAACATTGATACAGTACTATTATCTAATGTATAGACCTTATTCAAATTTTTCCACTTGTTTCCCCTGCTTTGAGGTTCTTTTAAACTCCATCAAGTAGCTGCTCTGGATTCACTTGGTCCCCTTGTCAAGCTTTTGCTTGTTCAGGTTCTTGAACAGGAAATGTTCCTACTCCCTGGGTAACCTTTAGGCCCTTTATACCTGTGACAAATTATTACAAGTAGAAGAAATGTTTTATTTAAAGAGTAAAGATGATACAAATATGTTCTCAAAGAAAAGACTTACACTTTATGCTAATAATGTTTTACAATTCCTTCCTACATAGAAATTCCATAAGTAGTGACAGAATAATTTTTGTTGTTATATTACTGCCTCCAGCAGCCACTTTCCCCCTTGTCCTGCAGTGCACTTCTCCAACAAGACAAGGGTCCCAACATGCTCCTGTTGTCTGGGAAATAATCCATCTGCACATATCCACAGTTTACAAAATGAAATGCCTGTTTGCAAAAGGGGTGCTTTGTTACATATATAACAACTGAGGGGAATTATCCTTTGTATGCAGTGAAAGTGGTGATTAACACATAAGAAAAGCTATCATTCAAGTAAAAAGACACAGTTCCTTACCTAAAATAGCTGTTTGTCTAGTGGCAGAGGCAAAGTCTTGAGTAGATAGTTATTATATAATATAGTGGTAACAGCAGTAATACAAATGTGTCCTGCTATTTGAAGGAAGACCTGAGTGAGAGAGGTTCTGTGCCTTGCTGCTGCCTGAAATGGTTTATGTCATTCCCAAAGTTAAATAACTAGTGTGTCCTGGTAGAGAATCTAAATCTCATTAATGTACTCTGAAATGCCATGTTTCGCACTCACGACCTTGTCCACCAAGCCTAGTAAAGGTCAGCCTCTCTACTGAGTTGTGAGCGCCCTTGAGGGCAGGGTTGGTGCCACATAACTGATAACTTGAATGACTGGTTTTATTCTCTGCTTTTTGTATAACATGATATGTGATGATTTTATCAGACATGTGGAGGCTCTTTTTAAGAAACTTAGAAAATACCAAAAAGAACAGGAAAGAAAATAATTTAGTCATAATCTCATGACCAGAGCATATCCTTCCATTGATTTTTTTCCTATGCTTTTGTGGTCATCTGACAGAGACAGGATGAACTCCCCTACCCACCCACTCAAAATTTGTTTTGGATGTTGAGACTGATAATGCCACCCACCACACACACACACACACACACACAAAGGGTATATGAAAAAAGTGTATTACTCACATAATTAGTCTTTCTGGGGAGAGCAGAGTGACTACTAAGCAGGTCCAAAAATGACTTGGGGTTTTTATGGTGGTTTTGGGGTGGAGCTGGAGTAAGAGTTCTTGCATATGGGCTGGGGCTTATATTGTTTGAACTTCTTGCCTGCACCAAAGGAGGCTGGGATTTCTTTTCAGCTTACCCAGATATAGGGCAGAAGAGGAAGAGGGGAGAGTGGAATGATGGGGCCTGAAAGCTGATGGCAATCAAACATCAAAATGGAGTAAGAGAGGGAGTTCTTGGAAGATCGCATTGGAGTAGGTAGGCAGAGCTCAATTCTCACAAAAACAGTAAAGTGATGAATGCACAACTATGTGATTGTACCATATATCATTGATTGTATACTTTGGATGAATTGTATACTTTATTAATATGAATCAGTAAAATTGATTTGTTTAAAAAAAAAATGGAGAAAGGACCAAAAGCTGTCCAAGGGACCTGACTTTGGATTCAGGAGACCAGGACAGTGCTGAGCAACTCCCAGGAGGGCTATGGACAGAGAGACAAAGAAAAACATGAGTTACTAAACCCCCACAGTGATTGGGAAGGGCTCCCAGCCCCCACCCTCAAGACATTAAGCCAGGATAAAATCCCTGGCTCATGGCAGCTGACTGAGAGGGAAATAAATGCCTTCCTCCGTGTCACTTCTTACAAGGGAAGAGGGAACATGAGTCAGAGGACTGCTCTTCAGTGAATTCGGCCAGCAGAGCCCACATTGAATATCTGCTCTGGCTAGACCAGAAACACCTCCATAGAAAGGTTCACTTATGAGCACCATCTGCTGGCCAGCCAGGAAATTGCAAGGAGAAAAACTGCTTTTAGGTCTCTTTACCTTACCCCTGGAGGAAAATCTGTGCCCCATTAGTGAGTCCCTGGCCTGATTCTGATAACTAAGCTGGGCTTTTTTAAAAACTTAGAATGAAGCAAAACTCAAAGAAGAGCTGTAGGAAAAAAAACACTAGGTAACAGAAAGAAATTCACTTTCAGAGTAAATTCAACAACATATTCACATCCCTAGACATCAGCAAAAAATTGTAAGCCATACTAGGAAACAGGAAGAGATGGCCCAGCCAAAAGAAAAAAACAAATATCCTGAGGAGATACAGGATTTAGGACAACTAATTAATGATAATCATACATATCTACTAAATAAGTTCAAAGAATTGAAAGAAAATATGATTAAAGAGATAAAAGATATTAAGAAGATACTGTATTAACATAAAGAATAATTTGAAATCCTGCAAAGAAAAGTAACAGCTTATGGGAATGAAAGACATGATGGATAAGATTAGAAATACATTAGGGGCCGGCTGTATAGCCCATTGGATAGGGCGCCGGTTTTCCACATGGGAGGCCCTGGGTTCGGTCCCCGGGGCCTCTCCAGGCAGGTGGACCACTTGAGAAGGCAAAAGCCACCGTGGGCGGGGCAAAAGCCACCACAGGCAGAGCAGAGCCACCCACGGGCAGGGCAGAGCCTCCGGTGAATGGGCAAGGCCACTGCTCACCAGTGAAGCTGACTCGGCGCGTCACCGCAGGGGGCGGAGGGAGACAAAAAGCAGAAAATAAAAAAATCTTTAAA
>PVKH010047036.1:0-10335 GCA_004027955.1 Chaetophractus vellerosus | reverse complement strand
CCCTGCCCGTGGCGGCTTTTGCCTGTCCGTGGCAGCTTTTTGCCCTGCCCACGGCGGCTCCGGCCCGCCCATGGCGGCTTGCCATTCTCAAGGCGGTCTGCCCGCTAGGAGAGGTCCCCGGGAACCGAACCCAGGGCCTCCCATGTGGTTTCCCAGCGAGCTCTTTATCCACTGAGCTATCTAGCCGGGCCCCAAGTCTTAATTAAAACAAGACAGAGACAGGAGTAAGCATATGCTGTTGGGAAATGGCACCGATAGACTTGCTCAATGCAGGGTTGCCACAAACCTTCACTTTGTAAAAAATACAGTATCTGTGAAGCGCAATAAAGTGAAATGCAATAAAACGAGGTGTGCCTATATATTACTCTAGCTATTGTCACAGTGAGTTATAATCAAGTTTCTGCTTGTCTTCTCTATTAGACACTATGAGTTTCTTGAAGGAAGGACTGTTGTCTTAGTCATCCTTATACCCCCCAGCCTGGCTTAGTATCTGGCACAAAGTAGACCCTTAAAAAGTGTTTACTGAAGGTATGAATGATTTGGACAACTTTTTCCTGAATTTCCTTCCTTCTAGGGTCCAGTGGCTCATCTTCTGCTCCCCATAGCTAAATGATAAGGGCAGAACAGAGAAAGGAACAGTAAATTCAGCTTGAAAAGATCAGAATTCTGGTGCTGCCTCATGTACTGACTCCAACCTTTGTCAAAATGCATATATTCTTAACATTAGCATTCTCATTTGTAAAAATGGGATTTTTTAAAAAATCCTAAATGTCCCAAAATAGTGTGTATTTTATAGCACTACTCAAATATGTTGTTTATATATAGTTCATTTTCCTCAAATTAATATGTACTCAGAAGTTAGGGGGAAGATGGTAACTGTATTAAAGAAAAATCAGGAAAACAAAAACAAAAAGAAGTTAGAGGGACAAAAGTTGGGGCCCAAAGTTACTGCATTTTAGGCCATAGAAACACTAATGTTAATTGCATTTTTCAATTAGCAGTCATGTTGTTCCGCTGGATACTGTGGATTAGATTCTGGCTACTCCTCTCTCTCTCTCGACATACTCAACTTCTTGCTGTTCTTTAAGCATATGCAAGCTCATTCCTATCTCAGGGCTTTTGCACTGCTTTTCAGTAAAGACCTATGCCCTTCCCCCAGACAGCTGCATGTCACTTCCTTCAGGTCTCTGCTCAAGGGCCACCTGATTGAGAATTCTTCCCTAACTACTTTATCTAAGACAGCACCCATGCCCCACCACCACCACCACAACCACTCTTTACTTCCTTAACTTACCTTCTTTTTCTTTATGATAATCACAATCATATATTTGCTTATCTTTGCCTCCACATGAAAATACAAGTTCCATGAAGATAGGGTCTTCACCTCACTCACAGCTGCATTCACAACATCTAGAGCAAGACCTAGTACATAGCAGATAATAGATATCCCCTAAGCGAAGTTTTTCACTGTATTCACCTGACATCAGAGAACATTAAGAAAGGTTGTAAAATAAAGTAGAAGAAAGAGCATTGGACTCAGAATCAGTAACCCTGGAGTTTAGGCCTGCTGTTGCTGTTCATTAACCAGCTGCTTGGCATTGGAAAGTTACTTGTTTCTGAGACTCAATTTTCTTATCTGTAAAATAGGAATAGTAATGTCCTTAACTCCCCCATTTTACAAATCACAGAATGGTGGAATTTAATGAAGTCTCACCTAGCATTTTATCAGTAAGGGATGTTTCTGTTTTAACTGTTAACTGGACCTTGTCTTTTACTAATCTGATCAGTACTTGGCACAAGGCCTGGATCTATAAATAATTGCCAAATGAATGGAGAGCAAAGGTTAAAAAAATTTCCTTTGTGAAATGAACTGAGCTTCAAATATTCATGCTACAAATTATTTCTAGATAGTCACTGTGTCATTTCATTTTATATAGCAGACATAGCAATTAGCAAAGAGTCTGAACAGCTATAAATGTTCCCATTTATTCTAGTTTTTGTTCAGGATAATGAATACCAATGCTTGTTTTGACTAAATGAATGGTTCTCCTAAATCGGCACTGAATAAAATGCCTGTGCTATTCCAATACCTCTGACCCAGGCAGAAGACATGTGCTTCCTTTTACAGAACACCAACCCTTGAATGAACCCTCAATACAAGGCAGAAAATAAGTCCTGTGTAACTTAGGAGCATGAGCCAAACTTCTATCCCTTAGTCAGCTAATGTATGACAGAAATATACAAATTCAAAACTGTCAAGCTGGAACCAGTCATCTAAAGAATCTGTGCATACATTTGGATATAAACATACTACCTTTCAAAGAACCAGATCAAAATCAGAAGGAATAAAATTTATAGTTATAGTTCAAACTACTTAGTATAAGTCCAGGTTCCTTATCTATGTCCATTAGATTGAAACAGAAAAGCTTAAGTCTAGAGTCCAGAAGGAGTGCCTTCTTTAAAGGCTTGCAAACAGATATTAAAGCTGGGGTGGGCAAGGGGGAAAGCTTATTCTATGCCAGCATAGGCACTTTGGGTATAGTTACTCATTTCATCCTCACAACAATTCTATAAGAATTATACTATCATCCCCAATTCATGGATGAGAAAACTATTGTTTCTAGATGTAAGAATCTTGCCCAAGGTCACACACCTGTGCTCTATCATGCCATACTATGGGTCTAGGACATGATTTTTAATTGAATGAATGTACACTGCAAATGTACATTGCAAGCAAAGAGAAATTTAGCAGCAATCATTTGCCTCTCAGAGATGATGATCATATAACTTCCACAGCTTGATTTTCCAACAGCTAGCCTAAGAAGTGGTCCAGTAAAGCAACTGCTTAGATCAGGCTATGGGGACAGTAGGTATGATGAAGTCTGCAAAAACAAAGAAATTACATAATTTGTTAAGAGTTTGGATGTGGGAGGGGATTATTAAAGGTATGGAATCATTAAAGAGAAATGTTTCGGAATGATAGAAACTTTTGCATAGCTACAAGAGAACTGCTGCTCAAGCAAATAATTAAAAGATTAAGGACAAATTGGGAAGAAATTTGTTGAGAGTGTTGAATTACACTTATTTTGCAGCAATCTTCATCTGCTGGGTCTGGGGACTTTGGAAAAATCCACAACATAATATAGTGGAAAGAGCATGGCAATTTTAGTCAGGCAAAACTCATTTCAAATTCCAGCGCTGACACTTATTAGCAAGTAATTTAATCTCTGAGCCTCTTTGTTCATCTATAAAATGGGAGCACAAATACCAACTCTGAAGTCTTGCGATAAAAATTAAATGAGATCATATGTGACAGAATAGGTACCCCAAATCGATGAATCATAAAAAGCTGAAACTTACCATTATCAGGATGTAATGTAAAATAAGTTGTTCTGTTTTGTTATTGGGGGGGTGGGGTTCAACTAAGTAAGAATCCTAATGCATATCTTTTATCTACAAAACTTATCAGGTGGGTCCCAAGGGGAGAGGGAGGAAGAGAATAGATGAACAGGTGCCATTCTGGGGGCAACTGAGGTGTTCTACATGATCTTGCAATTATGGATACAGGCCATGCTAAATTTCATCAAAATTTATAAAAGTGTATGGTCCAAAATGTAAACCATAATGTAAACCATTGACCATAGTTAGTAGCTATGTTTCAATATTTGTACATCAGTTGTAACAAATGTACCATCCACATATAAAATGTTATTAATAGGGGAAAGGGGGAAAAGGGGAGGATGTTGGGTATATGGGAGTCCCCTGTATTCTGTACGTGACTTTTCTGTAATCTAAAACTTCTTTGAAGACAAAATGAAAAAAGTAGAACACTGGGGGAATAAATGGAGGAAAAAGTCAGTGTACATACAGGACAACAGATCTTACAGTGATGAAAGCCAAATTGTCAAAAAAAACTTTTTAAATATTTTTTTACTATCCCAAATTTTATTTCTTATTTATTTTTAATTTTTTATATTTTATTTCTTATTTTTAATACTACCATTATTATTTCATTTTCTTATTGTTTTTGGCTATTTTATTGGCTTCAGTTTTGAAACAGCTTTGGATCACAGAAGGGTTTCAACTGTGGCAGGGGAGGATCATTGGTGCAGTGTGTCATTGATGGGGAACACATGGAAGGAATGTTCACCTTGGCAAACATTTAAGGCATATAAATGTGTTCAAATGCTCATGGGGCATTGTCACAGTGGGTGGAGATTCACAAAATAACCAAAGAATATCAAATTCCCACCCTGGGGAGCTCTGCCACATTCTCTAATGGAATAGCAAGAATCCCCCAAGTACAGGGGCAATGACTAGTGAAGGACAGTCCATTGATGGGCCCTTGATATTAATGACTGTGCTTATGAACCTTTTATTCTTGAAATTGAAACTTAGCCTAGTAATATAGGATGCCTAAGAGTTACCTCCTGACAGCTTCCTTGCTGCTCAAATGTGACCTCTCTCTAAGCCGAACTCAGCCTACAAATGCAATAACTACCCCCCCTCCCCGTGTGGGACATGATTCGTTGGGATGAGCCTCCCTGGCACCAAGGGTTTACTACCAAGCACCAACTAACAATGCAACTGGAAAAAGATCTTGACCAAAAGGGGGAAAAGTTAAAGACAAAAGAGTTTATATGGCTAAAAGACTTCAAAGTGTGTTGGGAGAAATAAATTTAAACAATTTTAAAAAGGACAATTATATTGGTATGATGGAATACTTTTTTTGTTTCCCTCACAGCTATTCCATGGCCACCACCAGCTGTCAAAATTTTATTGTTATAAAAGAATTAAAAAAAAAAAAAAGTTAAGAATGCCATGGCTGGAAGGCCACTAGTGAAGCAAAGAGCCCTCAAAATTAGACTTAATATAGGATGTGAGACGAGATGTTACAAAGGTCACTGTCCTCAACAATTGCTGCTATTTTCATTTTTTCACCCAAACAACAGCCTATGCAAAACCACCCCTTCTTTCTTTCCTAATGGTAGGTCCCAAAAAGTAAATACCAAAGAAGTGCTGCCAATAACAGCATTCTTAATTATGACAATCTATAGGACATCTAATTCTCAAAACCTTTTTTAGGCCTGAACTTACATGAAATATACTACTTCTGGAGGTGACCCCCCCACACCTTTTCTTTTTTTTTTTTACTGTGAAAGAACTATTATTAAATTACTCATCTTTAAAAACCATAATCACAAAATCATACTCACATACGGGTACTGCATTTTAGTTTTAGGGAGTCTCCAACCTAGATGGGCTATGTTTTAAAAACTTTTATTTTTTAGGTTGCTTCTTTGAAACTCAGATAGCATTTTTCCCCCAGAAATATAAGGGAACCAGATCTGCCCACTAAAGCCTCATTTCCAGTGTCTGCCCCAATTTTCTAGTCTAGAAGACCAATGGCTCCTTGGGAAACTTCTTCAGCTTTCTGAGAACCTCCCAGACAGGTCTCCATTTCTATCATAGAATTTTCATAAGGGGGGGAAGCGTTTTTAAGCTATTCACCTTTCCAGCTCAGATAGCACTTGATTTTAACTTAAATTCCAGGTGAAAAAAATACGTTTAGCAATCAGAAACTTAAAATTAAAGAGGTAAGAGTGTACTAAAATATCCTAATAGCTTGTATGTTTTTTAAGGACCTCAAACACCAAAAGTAAGATGATACTTTTAAAAATTTAATAACTCAAGTGTAAAGATGGATGAATTTAAATGTAATCTTCTTTGTATAAAATCAAATGGTAGTCTAATGCCACTGGGACTTAGTGTTGAAAACTAAGTTATAGAACAAATACATAAAACATGATTACAATTCAAATTCTCTGGGTTCTTTATCTCCTAAAGCCCCAATTTTAATACATATTAAATAACTTCCCTGACCTACCCACAGTAGGATTACTTAACACTTTATATCTAAAAAAGATATACTTTAAAAACATTCTGACTTTTCATAGTTGCCAGGAAAGCTTTAAAAAAGAAAAAGTGGGCTTAAAAGGTAAGCGCAGCTTATACTTAGTAGTATAGTATGACTGGAACAAATACTGGCTTAGAGCTTTGATCTATATTCCTCTATTTTTCTACAAGAACCTTTGGCATCTGACAATTTTATGAACCTTTCTATTTTCCAACAAATAACCTTAATTTCTTGTTCCAGATAAATGAGTCTTAAGATTTCCTAGAGGGTGAACCTCAAAGATTTTTATATATGAGGCATTCATTTTAATTTCTTTTGGAAGAGCATTTTATGCTCCAAACTGAACTTTGACTAGAATGCTTACAACGTTGGAAAAAAGATTTCCAAAGCTCTCTTCTGGTCCATAAAGAACAATCAGAATGTAACAGACGAACTGGAAGAAGATCTGGAGCATGTATTAATCATACTTGACTTTCTCTGTTAAGGGCTCCTCTTTGTAATGGGAAATAATTTGAATCAAGATGGAACAGTTGATAAGAAGGAAGAACAAACCGGCTAGCCAAATAAACAGAAAGGTATTCTTTCCTTGAAACTCAAGAACATAGGCAGGAGCCAGCCATAAGGCCTGCCCTATAAACCATAACATGAGGAGAACTACAGCTCTTTTCCAGGGCATCCTCACTAGTGGCATCACAAGGGGCAGGAGGCAGAGATACCAAAGAAAGTACTGGGAGGTGCAGACTTTGTTAAAAGTCACAAAAATGGCCGTATGAAGAAAACAACAAAAGACGAGGTCTCTGTAATAAGCGAAAGACACTGCTGAAAGCAAGATGAACTGTGGCAGGAATGCAGCAATTCCCAGGGAAAAACTCCACTTGCTCTCTGCGGTCAAATACAGCATGTAGAAGTATGGAGAAAAGTTGTGGCGGATATCCCGCCTAGTCAGGTGATAAAGGTAAGTGTGCTCCAAAAATTCCCAACCATATTTACAGTAAAAACCGAAGCTCAGGGCAAAAAAAGTGAGTCCAGCAACTGCTACAAAGAGCAGCACAGCCCGATTACACAACCTCTTCAGGAATTCGTACAAACGAGCCTTAAAAGAATACCGGGATTGACGGAGGCCTTCTTCGTTGTCGCGTTCTGGCAGCAAGTGCAGGGCTATGGGGAGGATGTAGGTCACCGGGTACATCTTCATATGCACCGCGAAACCATAGAATACCGCGGCACACGCGACGAGTCTTTTCTCTATTAAGTACAGGGTCATAAGCACCAGGGAGGCGACGATCGAGTCCGCATTGCCTCGGCTGGAGACCGCCATAGGTAGGGGGTTAAGAAGCCAAAAGACACAGTAGCCACAAGCCTGGCGGCGCCCAAGCCCCTTAAGTAGCAGCAGGCGGTAGACGAAAAAGGCGGTCAGGAGATCGCAGCTGATGAAGAGAAACTTTCCAAATAGTTCACTCAAATAGATGTTGGGAGTGAGGAGCCAACCCAGCAGCGGGGTGTAACGGTACGTGGCCCTCAGGTAAGGGGAGCGCCCTTCCGTGACAAAGCGCGCGGCGTCGGTGAAGACCTGGTAGTCGATGTCCGTATACCTCACCAGCAGGGTCCGGTCCTGGAAGACCCCGTAGAAAACCAGGGCGACTCGGGCAAGGAAGGCCACACCAAACACCCCGGCGGGGGGCACCCTAAGGTTCAGGAACCATTCGCCCCAAGGCCTGGTCGAGCACATGATCTCACTGAGCGACGGCCGCTCAGCTCCAGCTCCAAACTGCCTGCGAACCTCTAACCTTCACTTCGGTTCCCCACCTCGGGTCGCAGGCGCATCTCCCGCCTGAGAAGCTGCCAACCGAAACACCTTCGGGACGATCACTTCCGGCCTGAAGCCCCGCCCCCGCTGTTTCCGGTTGCTGGTCGAGCGCGAGGTCCTCCGCTGCCTCAGGCAAAGAATCCCTTCCTCTGGATTGGCTGTTTCGCCTCCCGCTCCTTCTTCCGGCGCGGGCGGGAGAAGGGCGACGTTCGCTGGAGGTAGAGGCGGGCTCAGGCCGCGATTTTTGCCCAATGGAGCCGGGTTTTCTCTGTGTGATTTTTTTTTCGGGCTCGGAGCCCCCTGACTCCGCCGCATCTTCAGGGCAGATGCGGACTCTCGCGGCGGAGCCGGAGCTAAGGGCTGCGGTCCTCAGGCCTCCTGGGCCGGACGCCCGAGAGTGAAGCGTAGAAGTCAAGCAAAAGCCTGCGGGACTTTCTCACGCTTTACTCCGTCAGCTCGCCCGGAATCCCCGGGAGTTTGCGGGTCCTGGGCCCGAGCTAAGATGAAGTGAAGGGGACCCAGAGTGTGTATGTCCCACATACTTATTTTTTAAAGTATTTGTTGTTTATATGAAATTCAGATTTGACTGCGGCATCCTGTATTTTATCTGGGAACCCTAAGTGGAGGGAATTCGAAGGGGGACAGGGAAGCCTCACAGAGTTCTAAACTATGTCATGCCCTCATGCCACAGTGTCTTTGTATTTGCTAATCCTTCTGCTCCGGTTGCCTCCCTCTCTAGGCATGCTGGCAAACGCCTACACAGTCTCCGGCGCCAGCTCAAGTGTTTACTCGTGAAAGCACACCCTGGCTCCGCCAGCCGTCCCATCACGCAGTATGCTACAGATGCCAGTCCCCTCTGCCACCTGAGGGTAGACAGACTGGTGGAGGAGACGGGGTAGAAGGGAGAGTGTAAGCTCTAGAAAAATCACCCACACAGAAGACCCTGCTCCTCTACATAAAAGTCCCAGGCCTGCCGTCCCAGGGCTCCACAACTCCCAGGTCGTATTTTTATTACAGCATTTGTCACACTGCTTTGTAATAACTGATTTTTTAGTTTGTTTCTCCTTGTTTTCCATCACACTTTGAGTTTCTCAAGAAGAGAAATTATCTAGTTTTTATCTGTACCTCAGCAACTAATACATTTAACAGATTTAGAGTAAAGACTCCAATTAACTTTGGATGTACCTCCTACCAGAATACTTCTAAAGTGGCATCCCTCTAGTGCCCCCAACTCCCAATCCTTTACCTATCTCAAGATCTGCCCCCTTCACCCACCCCATTCCAACACCACTTCAGGAATTCCTCACCAAGGACTCCAGCCCACTAGGTCTTTCCCTCCTGTGATCACTGATTGCACTTACAGTGTGAATTGCAGAATCTGATAGTTTATTTTAGATTGTATTCATGATTCTTTCAATGAGAGTGTGAAGTTTGTTAAGGTAAAGATTATATCTTCCTCTTAGTTTTATTTTAATTCCTAATAATTTATTACAGTATTAGGCCCGTGGTAAATGTTTAGTTAATACTTGATATTACAAATTAATCTGTTTATGAGGGCAAGTCTTCCAAACTAGCTTAAGGAGAGGCAGTGAAAAACTTCATTCAATCTTAATGTTCAGCCCCTCAGGACTACCCTGTTCTCATCCATCCTACAATTTACATGTATCCTTTGGATGAGCCATGCTAGTCTTATACAGTCCACATTCATATTCTTATGTCATTTTACATGCTTTGGTGTTATTATGTGCCTTAGAAAGATAATTATGTTTAACCAACTTTTTGCAATACAGTGGCCATATATACAGTGGCAGCACATCACCATACAAATAATAATGATGACGATAATTTGCAATAGCCAGATTTGTTGAGGATTTATTTGCAGTGTGCCAGGCATTTTGCTAAATACTTTTCACATGAGGTAGATATCCCCACCTTTACAAATGAAGAAATCAAGACTTTGTGAGATTAAGTAATTTGCCTAACTCACATAGCCAGCTAGTGGCAGAGCTGGAACTCAAAGCCAGATCTGTCTGACTTAGAGTGTTCTTAACCACCACAGCTAATGTCCAATTAAAATGTTGATTATGAATTCTAATTTCCTTCTCTGCCTCCTCTTATTGATCACTTGTCTGAATTGCTCTGATTTTCTCTCACTGTGACTCTATCTATCTCTGATTTATTCTTTTCCTCTGCTATCAATAGATAAGTGAAACTTAGTCTCAGAAGGTTGAGGATGTGGGAGGTAGATAAATCAGGATTGCTTAAGTAAAGGTTCTTCTGGCTGGATTGGTTTAGGTAGTATGGCAAAAGGCCTCAGTCAGTGTCTCTCTAAGGCTGGCCTAGTAGAGCAGTGGGAGGCACCAATTTTGGATAGATAAGGAAAAAAAGAAACAATGAGTCAAAAGAAGCCAAGCTTAGGTCACTGAAGTCAAAGGAGTAAAATGTATGTAAGAACTGTGGGAATGAACAAGGGGCTAGAGTCCTGTAAAACAAATTGGAGCAGACAGGGTAGAGAGGTCTGACTTTCATTACTATTTCTAGATGCAGCATCAGAGTCTACAGACCCTATATTGAGGCTTTTTGCATTGGGCTTAGGGATTCCATTTTCTCA
>PVKH010047035.1:0-10343 GCA_004027955.1 Chaetophractus vellerosus | reverse complement strand
GGGGCTGCGTTTCTCTCCGGGCTTAGCTTCCGCCTCCTTCACGAGTTCAGCTGAAGACCATGAGACTCTCTGTGCTGCGTCTCTCCACAAGGCCAGCTGTAGGCCATCCGGCGATCGGCTCACTCCAACATCAGAACTGCTTTTTCAAAATCTCCTTCTCCAAAGCTCTGCTTCTCTCTAATCTCTGCTTCTACTTGAGACCACTCCCACCGAGGGGTGGGGCTCAACGTCTCACTGACGTGGCAATTAACGCCCTACTCATAACTTAATCATGCCCAGATGAACAGATGAGCTTACAAACATAATCTAACTTATATTTTTGGAATTCATAATTAATTCAAACTCAAACCACTACATAACCCTCTTAACATCACTTGCTAGAGCATACTCTAAAAAGGTCCTTAATTCATTCAACCTAAAAGTTCACAAGACAAATTAATGTACAGTCCTTGCCTTTAAAAAAATACACGAGGTACCTACTAGTATAGTAGACCCAATCATGGTATTCATGCATGGAAGTGAGTTCTCATTCTCTGGAAATGACTCGGTTACAAATGGGGACAAATGGCATCAATGTCCTAGAGCTGAATGTATTTAGCTATTTGATCCAGCGGTATACACTTGGTTCCAGCTGTGACAATCAGGTTTACATCCCCTGATATCTGGAATTTGGAATGGAGAGATAAAACCCTGGAGTCACTAATGCTGAGCCTCATTAAATACAGAAGTATCAAGGCAAAGTCCATGAACTCCTATTGGTGATTCTCTCACGTTGGCCTGGTTCCTTCCCTAGTCTGGCTTCACTGTTAAGTTCTTATTTTAAGTCTGTGAACTACTTCAGTGCCTGCACACGGGTCTTCCTCCCCCACACACACCAAATTAGAGTCAAATTCTATTGCTTGCATTCAAGACAGTATTACTAATGTGCAAACTAATATATACATCTTAGCATTATTTTGAGTGACTATTTCTAGTGCCTAGGTTGTTATGGATATATACATTTTTATAGACTTTGTTATATTTCATATCTGTATCATCTCAGGTGGTAAATTATATTGCCTAATAAGCCTTTTAAAATTTTTTGAATGTACTTCTTTTAAACTTCAAGGCACTTATGCCCAGAGATATTGGAAAAGACTCAAAGTATTTGAATCTGGATTTGAACATTATCAGATTTATATTTGCCTGCAGGAATTGGGTAGCAGGACAGTAATGCAAACAGTGAAACTGTTGGAGTTTGTTGCTGTAGCCCAGATGAGATATGAAGGTGGCTAAGATTGCTGGATCGTTAGCAATGTGAACTCAGAGTCATAGTCAGATTTGAGAGTGACATCCAGGTAGATTTTAAAAGACTTGGTGTTTGGTTATTTGTTGGTCACTGGGACATGGTAAGGATGTAAGGAGAGGATGTCCTACAAGTTTCTTGGTTTGTCCAACGATGAAATACCATGATCAGGAACATGAGAGGACTGGTAATTTGGGGAAAGCAGTGGAGAGGTTTTGATGATGAATTCAATCTTAGACATTTTCAGTTTGAAGGACTTGCAAGACATGAGGGTGAAGATGATCAGTGTTCCCTGGAAGGTTAGGACTAAGAAAAAAGTGTTGGTTGAAGATAACAATTTGCAAGTAATAAGAGTAATTTATGATATAAGGCTTGAGAGTGGATGCAACTACCTATGGGAAAAATGCAGAAACTGAGATGCTGCATTTCCAGAATGCTGGAAAATGTACTATTCAAAAAATAGTAAAGGGCAATGATTTAGAGGAAACTGACTGTAAAGGAGTGAAATACAAGTGATACCAAGAGCATGGAAGTGAAGGGAAATCAAGAAAGAAGACAGTTAAAGCTCTACAGAGCCATATTAAGGAAAAGAAAAAGTACATAATCAGGTAAGAAGGAGTGAGGAAATAAGATATTAAATTTAGGAAATTCCTTCTAAAAGTTTGGGTCTGAAGCAGAAGACAAGTTAGAGTGTTCGTTGAAGTAGAACATTGACCAAAGAACTTGTTTTGTTAGGAAAATACAGAGTATATTTAAATGCTGTGTGATGTAGGAGTCAAAGCAATCTGTTTAAAGAGAAAGGGAGGTTAGTGTGGGGGTGGAAGGACTGAAGTGACTGAGGGAGATTGTAAATAACTACTTCAGAAATTGTGAGAAAAAACTACCAAGAGGTGGGTAGGCTGGGAAGATCTGAGATTTCACATGTGGTTGCTGAGCATAATTTTGTAATGAGCGCTCTCTAGCTGCTTTGATGATGTTTCCCAGTGCTCATCACACGTGGTTCAGGTAAAGACAGGGAGATGGCAATGATTTTTCTTTTTCTTTTTACATTTTAAACTCTGATTTTTTTTCTCATATGCATGTGATAGTATAAAAATTGAGAAAACATGCTAAAGAAATTGAAAAAAGGAATTGTCAAAATCCATGGACCATGAACTCTAAGTTTGATGAGGAAAAAGTTGATTATATTTATCAATTTTTATATTTTGAATCCTTAATGCTTTAAAGATTAAGAAATAACTAAAGTACAAATTACATGTCCAAGGAACGTTTGTTGAAATTAAATGTGTATGCTTACCCATGTGCCTCTTGATGCTAAAAACAACTCTAGGAGGTAGATGTCATTATACTCATTTCACAGATAGGAAAACAACAAACTCAGAAAGGTTGAGTAAGGTTTTCAAGGTCACACACAGCTGATAATGGACCACAGTCTGTAAAATAGTCTTCCCGACTTCCCAGCCTTCTATTACACAATGCTGCCCCCTTTTAAATTATCGATTAGTGGGATCAAGAGCACCATGCTAAGTGCAAGTCTTGATTAAGATACTTAAACACAGTCCATCTGTCTTTGCAAAGAGAACATGAGTTCCATGAGGATAGGGATTTTCACTCTCTCTCTCTTTGTATATATTTAAATAAATATATATTTAAATTTGTAGTTATACTCTGTATACACAAAAACATTTTTAAACAACATTTACATAAAACACATGAGGTACCAGGCAGTCATCTAAGCATTCTAAAAATATTAACAAATTTAAGCAATAGCAGGAGCAGGATTTGTGATATAAGAATATAGAGTGTCAAATGGAAGCCTGCAGGCAATTGAAAAAGTAGTTAACGTGGCCACTGAAAGTGAGAGAATATTAAATACTGTATGATGCATTGTCTCATGTTTTATTTTATAATCAAATTCTTGGAAACACCATCTAAACCTAGAAACATGGGTAAGATGATATTGAAGTTCTTTTCTTTCTCAAGTATTATGAGTTTAGTTCTTGATGAAGATAGGGAGATTTTTATTTACAAGTAATTCTAAAAGGTTTGGGAGTGTTGAAACAACATACAAAAATGTCTTGTCTCAAACATTGAGAATCATTATTCTAAAGAATCATGAGGATAGAGTTATAGAGAGGAACTTGAAAAACAATTCTGATACATGAACTTCAGCCATACTCACTGTTTTACCCTGCACCTAGATGCTAAATAAACTTAATGGATTGAATAGGTTATCTAGCAGTGGAGAGTTGCTTGTGGGTGGCATTACTTCTGAGTTATACCTCTCTTGAAGCCATACTCCAACTCTGTGTTTTCCACCAAATAGATCTGATCCATAATGCTTTCTTGAATATTGTGTAGGGAACTTGGGAAAGAAATGGTTTGTTTGTTTTCATATTCCAGAGCAGTAACTTGATCAAATGAACTATTAAAAATTATTTCTTGCCTTCAAAGTTCCTTTCCTTTCCTTTGATTCATCTCTCTTCCTTCATATTCAATTCATAAACTCAAAAGACCCCTTTGTTAGGAACGATTAAACTCTTACTGTCAGTTTCATTCCCACTCTTGAACAAACTTTTGTTCATTAGGATGCCCACAGTGGGTCTTATCCCACTACACATCGATGCATGATGATTTTTAAATTGCTTCTTCAGAGGCTGATTGGCTAGACTTGGGAACTCTATTGACCTCAAGTATTTCTTCTCTTTCATGAGTTCTGTGTGATTTTGAACTAAGAAAATAGTATGTACTTTAAAAGGCTTAAAACCCATTAGAAAAAAGGATGCCAGTATTTTATACAGCTCAAAGAAAATTACTTTTTTTCTGGTGAAGAGATCAGAAGACTCGATATCATTCCACTCATTTTAAGTTTGGTGTAAGCTGGTGGACGGGGCTAGAGGAAGGGAGATGCTCAAGTAGTTGCTGGTTGTTCTAGAAATAGGGCTTCTTCCATTTTTGTGACTGTTTCCTAACATACAGCAAGTCCAAAATACTGTACTTTACTGTGTTCATTACACAGTAGAATTAATAGGAACAGTAGTGCAGTATAACAGGGAAGAGATGAAAAGCCATCACATTTTGTTTTGCTTTGTTTTGTTTTAGATCAGGAATACCAACATATGGACACATCTAATGAAAACTGCCTTTGCATACCCTACATGAAACACCTGAATAGCAAAGGACAACTGAAAAAAAAAAAAGAAAATAGACATAAAATTGCTTGCTCTGTCAACTGCCTCTCTTTTTTTACATTATAGGATTAGCTCAGTCAGGCAGACATCCAGATTCCAGTCCCTTTGGGTATTATGGTTCACACTTAGAACACGCTCTTATGTTAGATGTTAATACTACTGGCCTTTCCACTGTTCCTTTTTTGCTTTACTGTTACCTAACACAATATCCCTAAGTGAACAATAATGTATGGTCTTGGAATTTCAATTCCCACACTAGCTCTGACCCTAAATAAAATCTGTTTTTCTATTAGTAATTTAGAGCTAATGTGCTTTGCAGAAATTCTCCTTTTTCTGAGGTTATTCACACCTGGAATGAAATTCTACAATATCCAAAGAGGGGCACTAACTTTATCCAGCCATAAAACTTCCAGACTTCGATATTCAACTCTAATGATGTTCAAAATGTCTTTCTTTTTGTTTTTGTATTGTGTTTTTGTTAAAAGCACTGCCCTGTATATTTGTGTATGCTTAAATGAAATTTTATTGATCAATAAATTCTTTACTGGTCTAGTTACTGATCTATCCCTCTATTTGCTCAACTCTTTCTATTTATTCTTTTAAAAGTTTAGCATATTTAGAAGTTCTTACAGAAAATAATTGCAAAAGAAAAATTGCCCCTGGTAATATTACCTATTATGGAAATTTCAGGAGGATAAAACATTTGCTAAAATTGGAGTCCTAAAACATTTCTCTTGATGTTAATTATCAATAGATAAATGTATAATCTAAAATCAAGCTGCTATAGTCAATTGCCTCTTTCTCTCCACATAACAACTGAAGATAAATATTGGACAATGTAGATCTCAAGTGTCTGAAAACAAAGTTGAAAGAAAGAGCTAGGAGAATGGTGTTTGCTGCAGATTTTTCAGATCCAAACAAAAAGAGTTTGTGTGAAGGCAGCCATATCCCAGGGCTGCTCTGAAACTGTTGTCAAGTAGCAACACGGGCATGCTTAATACAGGATTGCTAAATATTGGGGAAAATTGAGTTGGTTATATCATTTCATAAGGAATTAAGGTTTCAAAGAGAAGAGATATCTATAGTAGTAATAAATAAATGAAACCTCTAGTAGTGCTTAATCAATTAGCTAACATATAAAGTGTACAAGGCAATCATCTTGCTATCCTTTTAATGGTTCAGTATCATGATTATCATCACCACTTGCAATTTATGAGCAATTTCTATGATGAACAGGAAGCATAGTTTTCTTGAATGATGCTCAGGTTAGGATAAGGTGAGAAGGGAAAACTTAAGTACAGATTAGCAGTATAGCCTTATGAATGGACCCTACTGAAAAAGGATATCTATTTGGTTTCCTTAAGCAATTTACCAAAACCCTCAGCCTAAGGCCACATTAGCAAGGTAATATGCTAGCTTTGGAGGCAAATGGAGGCAAATCCAGGTCCACTGATTTAATAGCTGTGTGACCTCAGGCAAGTTTAGTCACCTCTCTGGTTTTCATTATTTTAATCTCTAAATATGTGAAAGTCGCAGCTAACTTTTGAAATTATTTTGTAAGAATTTAAAGAGAAGGAATTCAGACTTGAAAAATTAACTACATAGATTGTGTTTAAAGAATAAAGTGAACGTAGAGTCTTTGTACTATTCCATAACATCTCATTTTATTTTATACCTTAAGAGTTTCTCTTAGAAGCCATAGAAATTATGGTTAAATTACTGGAGTGCAGGCTTAAGAAAAAGTCCTGGAAGCTTTTAGAAACAAAAAAAATTTAAGTTGCAATCTTACAACTCATGCTTTTCCTACAGGGAGATCCTAATTAGACCTAGAGTTATATCCTCATCGCCTTGGCAATCACTCCATTCAGGGTGAATAAGATAATTCACTTCTGATCATCCCTTCCAAGATGCCTCACTCTCCTCCTCCCAGGCCCTAAACAAACAAACAGACATGTATATGCAGCAATAGATAAATTGAATTAGATATGTATGTAGGTAGGTAGGTTGATAGGTAGGTAGGTAGGTAGGTAGGTAGGTAGGTAGGTAGGTAGATAGATAGAAAGAAAGGGGTCGGCTGTAGCTCAGTTGGTAGGGCACTAGTTTACCACATGGGAGGCCCCGGGTTTGGTCCCTGAGGTCTCCCCGAGTGGGCAGACTGCCTCGAGAAGGCAAGCCCCCCGGGGAAAGGCAAGCCCCCACAGGTAAAAGGCAAGTCCCCGCAAGCAAGGGCGAGCCCCCACGAGCAGGCAGGCCGCGGCGCCAGTGAGCTGACTCGGCAGGTCGTCCCAGCAGAGCGAGACAAGCAGACACAGAGGAACTCAAAGAAAATGAACACAGCAAGAACAAGCAGAAGGGGGGGATGTATAATAAATAAAAAAATAAATCTTTAAAAAAAAAAAGAAATTTCGATGTTTGAAATAACCAAATGACAATTTTAGAAAGGCATTTATTATCAATAAATTGTTTTGATTTATGATCAAGTCAGTTAAAATCTTGAAGGCAATTTTTATTTACAGCCACAAACTTTTAGACAAAGCTATTGCACATTAACACAAATTAGATAAATTAAAGACTGATGTAATAGAAATACCTGTGAGTCAAGACAATAGTCTAATTTCTCTTCAGGACTACTGTATTTATTTTGCTTTGAGATTTGGAAGGATCCATATAATCACTTTGAGGCTTATTCAAGAAGTTGAAATTTTTCACATGCTTGATAAAGAGGAAATTTTCTCCATTCCCAACTCAAAGAGATGCTTGGAAGAGTCATGAGAAATATATAAAATACTCAGATCTCTACATCAGAATATCTACCTAAAATTATTATCTTTTTTTTTTTTTACTGCTAAGCTACGCCAGTGTTCAACCGCTGAACTACACTGGCTCCCTGTCCATTGTTATTTTAAATGGTAGAAAAAAAGCAACACATTTCTATACAGGCAGTAGGTCATTAAGTATATTTTCTCTATAGACAAAATGTCTGCATAAAGGAACTTTCAAACTAAATACTCATGATAGTTAATTACCCATGTCATAGATAAGGATTTGAATAAACTTTTTGTTTTTACAGAACTTAATCAAAAGTTGATATCTCTTCCTGCTGATTTTTCTCTTTCATTCAATTGGGAAAAAATAGCATGTAGATCTGTCTAACAAGCACTATAATAAAATATCTTGGTGCCTAATAAGAAACAGGGACTTTTGGGGTATGTAGCATGAAATTTAGAATAAATTATAAGGATATTGATATAAACTGCTTTTGGAAATTGTAAAAGATTATAGCACTTTCCTTCATGTTTGTGTTCTCCAAAATATGAAGAAATCATTCAAAGATTAAAAATTCAGAATGTATGGGTTATAGAACACTTGCTGGTCAAATATTTGCTTGTAAGTTTAGAAAATTCATCTTGTAGATGTCATATGCTTGGTTACCAAGGAAGCACTATAATTAATGTAAGATTTGATACTTTAAAAGTCTATGTCCTATGTCAATTGAAAGAAAGCTAAAGAATAATCTAGGGATTGAATAACACAGTGAGCCCAGAGGTGGATGAGATTGTGGTTGATTGTACAGATACAAGACTGCCCTTCTGTGAGCTAGAGCGGATGTACATCACTATTGCAGGGTCGTCGGAATGTGGAGAAGCATGGGAAAAATACAGTTGATGTTACCTATGGACTGTGGTTAACAGAAATACTGTAATATTTGTACATATATCCCAAAGATGTACTGTGTTGATAATGGGGGAGTATGGGAAAAGTGTGCTAAATGTATGCTATGGACCATGGTTGGTGATAATAGTCTGATGCTATTATCTCATAATCTGTAACACATGTTCCATCACAGTGTGGTGTGTTGGAGGAGGGGTGTTATATGGGAATTCTACAGATGTGCACAATTGTGCTGTAAGTCCTCAACATAAGTAAAAAAATATATTAAAAAATAATAATAGGGTGGCTTGGGGGAAAAATACATCAAATGGAAACTATGGACTATAGTTAGTAGTAAGATTTTGATGATATTCTTTCATAATTTGTAACAAATGTTTCATAACAATGCAAGTTGTTGTCTGGGACCCCTATATGATGTTATACATGTTTTGTAAGTTCACAACATTTACTATATACTTATTGCTTATATATGTTCATGTATGAATGATGTACTTCAATAAAATTTTTAAAAAGAAGTCTATGCCCTCTAGTTCAGTAAATGTAAATGGACTGAATCTTTGGAAAGAGTTAACAGGTTCATCAACAAATAAAGAAGTAATAGTATCATCTGGGGCAGAAAATTGACAGTAAAATTTGATGTTATTTAACAATAACAAACAGGTGGTTTGATAACAAATCCTTTGACTTTTGCTCTTTGACAAACCATAATTTGTGGAAAACAGTTGAATATCTTATTGCAATATTCAGATATTAATCATAATATATTTTTGGATAAATTGTAATTTCTATGAATTAAGTATCCCATCCTGAAATGTATAAAAAAAAACATGATTTACTTTTACTGTAACTCTTGCCCTTTAGAGGGAAAAAAAAATATGAGGGAAGCATTTCAACTTATCCTTCCTTTTTATCAAAATGATGGGAAATAATCTATAACATTAAATAGGTTTCCTTATGCTACTTCTTCAGTACTGTCAATCTTAAGGAACCACTGTTTTGAAAGGAGTTTTGCACTTTTGTACTATCCCTGGAAATTTTCTTTTCTTTATTTCAAATTTTGCTCTGGCCTGACTGTATTCGCCTCATCTACCTTTATTTTTAGCCCACACCTCACCCACTGTGCCATCTGGAAATATTATTAGATGAGTAACAATTACATTTCTGCTGAAAGACTAAGGATTATCTGAAATATTATTTGATGATGTATCATCCTACAGGATATAATACTAAAACTGTCACATACTATATCACAATAGCACCAGCTATCACATAACACCTGCATGGGCCTCTCCATCAAGTTCTGATTACTGTCAACATAGGTTAGCAATTGAGAAAGAGAGTGAAATTTGCAGAATAATGACATCTGACATGTCTCCACAGCTGGCAAAGACATGCAACAGATGAAAAGGTAGCACATAATATAACTTTTATTTCTCAGAAAAGGCATATACTCTACTGTGGAACATTTCAACAACTGCTTATAACTTCTGTTCGATTTTCCTTTTCCTCCAAAAATGTAATTAAATACAGGAAACCTGTGTTATAGTTTATATAAATATTTGTAACAATTCAATGAACACTTCCTAACTCTTCATACTGGACTGAATTTTCTCATTCTTGGTCAAAAAGTCATTAGTTGAACATGGTCTGAAGTTTCATGTTGGGGGATGAAACCTCTTTACCAAAACAACTCGTTTCAATTTCCCAACCTCTTCTATCTCATCTTTTCACTTCTGGCACAAGCTATTTCTGTTTAACTGGGAGCTAAAACACACACAAACAGTAAAAAAAAAAAATGTATTAGCTGAAAACTTGGAAAAACCTCTTTGCTGGTTGTCTGCTGGTTTCCAATCACATTCCTTTGGATAAGATTTGACCCTTCCTTTGCATTACACAATTAAATCCCTCTCTGAGGAGAAAGCATGGAGTGGTATGGAGCAGCTTCATCTTTCTTTATGTCAGACCTTCCATTTCTTTCTTTACTTCTTCCCCAGAGAAGATGAATCAGAATGAATTGATGCAATATATAAGAAGTAATATGAACCCTATTTCCAGAGAATTCCTTTGGCTATGTACATTTAATATTCAGAGAGACATCTAATATAAGCTCCTCATCTCTCCAATGACTTTCTGGTTGCCCAACTGTTGTTTGGGGGGATAGCTCACTGACAAGCACATTACACTTGTAATTACTT
>PVKH010047034.1:0-10336 GCA_004027955.1 Chaetophractus vellerosus | reverse complement strand
AATCTCCTCTCTGCTTCTCTCTAATCTCTGCTTCTACTTGAGACCACCCCCACCGAGGGGTGGGGCTCAACGTCTCACTGACGTGGCAATTAATGCCCTACTCATAACTTAATCATGCCCAGATGAACAGATGAGCTTACAAACATAATCTAATTTATATTTTTGGAATTCATAATTAAATCAAACTCAAACCATCACACCCCCCCCCTTAATTTTTCCATAAATACCTATTTTTATATTTATTTGATTTTTTTGATGTGTGCCATTTTAAGTCCCTTCTCATTTCTTTTTACATATATATTTTCATGTATTTCCTTTATATTTACCATGGGGTTTCAATATATATATTTTTAATTTACTGATACATTTCTTTCTTTTTTCTTTTTTTAGTAATTTTTTTTTAATTTTTAATTTTTAAAATACTTAGATTACATAAATGTTACACAAAAATTGTAGGGACTTCCATATGCCCCACCTTCCACCCCTCCCACAACCTTCCACATAAACATCCTTCATTAGTGTGGCATATCACCTGCAACAGATATACACATCCTGGGGCTTTGCCATTGAGCATGGACCATAGATCACATTGTAGACCACCCTCTCTCCCACACAATTCTGCATATTACATGATGATATAAAATGGCCTATATCTGTCATTGCAATGTCACTCAGGATAATTCCCAAGTCCCGAAAAAGACCCTGTATTACAAATGCTTTTCCCTCTCCCTGCTCCCAGAGTATCCAGTGGCCACTGGATCCACATTTATGTTGTAATTTCTTCCATTGCTTGAATCACAATATGTCTATAACAGAACACCAGTAGGTCCACTCTAGTCCATAGCTCTTCCCCCAATCCTGAGGAGTCTGGGATAGTGATGTCCATTCCACCTCCAAGTGAGAGGGGGCTTATATCCCATGGATAAATGGATGGGATTATCCTGCCTGCAGCTACAGATTCTCTCTATTCCTTGGGATGGCTGTTGTCCATCATCATCTCCCTGCCAGGTGTCCTGGGTGAGTCCATTGAGCTGTAGTGTAGGAGTTGCAGCTCCACCGAGATTCTGGGCACAGATGGCACATGGACAGCCCAAAGACTCCAGTCTCTGGATGTACATCTACAAACACCAGCACCATGTATAGGTTTGAATAGAAGGAACAGACTAACCATGTGCAGGGATTACATATTTGAGTCCAACTCTGTCACTCTCAGAAGCACAGATTCCAAAGTAGGGCCCACTGATAAGGCACTAAACTCCAGAGCTATCCACCCTGACATAGGACCTGGATGATAGCCACTTTAGAAGCCTATGTGGTCCTACTGAGATGTGCATTAACGTTACCTCTGGGATGACCTCCTGACTCACTTTGATGTCTCTTAGCCATATGAACTCATTTGTCTTTACCTTTACCCCCTTTTATTTGAGGTCTTTTTCCACTCGTGTTGCCAGTTGGCACTTGGTAGTAATCCCTCATTGCCAGGGAGGCTCATCCCTGGGAGTCATGTCCCATGCTGGGAGGAAGTTAATGCATTCATATGCTGAGTTTGGCTTAGAGAGAGGCCACATTTGAGCAAAAAGGAGGCAACCCTTAGGCACTCCATAACTATAGGCTAAGTTTCAATTTCAAGAGCAAAGACTTGAAAGGCTAGTCATCAATAACAAGGGCCCACCAGTGGATCATCCTCCTTTGCCAGACACTGCCCCTGCACTTGGGAGACTGTTGCTGCTCCCTTGGAGAATGTTGCAGAGCTCTCCAGGCTGGGAATGCAGTATTCTCTCATTTATTGAGTGATTCTCCACCCACTGTGACCATGTCCCATGAACATTTGAACAATTTTATAGACCTTATATGTATGTTCGGGTGAACTTTCTCCCATGCACTCCCCATCCCTGACACCCATGACCAATGATCCTCTCCTGCCCCAGTTGTAACCCTTCTGTGATCCAAAGCTTCTTTAAAGATGAAGCCAATACAATAGCCAAATACAACTAATAGGAAAATGAAATAATAATGATAAGTTTAAATGTAAGAGATTAAATACACGAAAACTTAAAACTAAAAATAAAATAAAATTAAAAGAAGGGGATATTAAAAAAATGGGAAAAAATTAAAAGAAAAAACTTTTTTTTTTTACATTTTGCCTTTTATCACTGCATTTACTGGTGCCCAGTCTGTACCGTGGCACCTTCCCCCTCTCACTCCCCAGTGTCTCATTATTTTTCATTTAATTTTCAAAGAAGTTTTAGGTCACAGTAGTTCACACAAAAAATACAAGAGACTCTCATATACCCAACCTTCTCCCCCTTTCCTCACCCCATATTAAAACATTTTTGTATGTGGACAGTAGCATTGTTATAACTGATATACAGATAGTGAAACATAGCTACTAAACATTGTCAATGGTTTATAGTATGGTTTACATTTTAGACCTTACACTTTTATAAATTTTGATGATATTTACCATGTCCTGTGTGCATCACTGTAAGGTAGTGAAAAACATTTCCACTGACCAGTAAATACCCCCTGTTTGATCTATTCTGTTCCACCCTCCCCATTCCCCCAGGGCCCATGAAGACCCTATGGCTTGACTCATTGGATGACATGATTCATAGTTACATACAACAAGAGGTCTTGACACACTGGTTTGTCCTCCCCTATTAGGAACCACCCTTGCTCTTAAGAGACGCCCGCCTGTCTATTTCTGAGTGAATCGGTCCTCCCAAAGATGGGAGTCCATCTCCTTCCCACTCATTATGTGGGTCTCCATCCACTGATAGAACACATTGTGACAGGATGAACACTCACACATTCCCTAGAAACCTGCTCCAGATGTGCCCTGTCCCTAATGCTCCCCCCAAACAACACCCTAAACCATTGACTCTTCCTTGTCATATTGCCATAAGAGCAGTCCCACCTCTGTACTTTCAAACTCATACCCACAAATCCCAAGTGTTCACCTGGTCCCTCTCCCATCTCTCCCCTCAGTATCCTGGGTATTCTAACCCACCCTTCCCAAACTACCCACCTGTCAACCCTGCGCCACCAAACCCAATAATATCACTACCCTCCTGTCCTATCCCTTCAGTATGCAACTACACTCTATCAATTTATCATAGATTACATCCATATGGGTGATGGCTCACAACTTTCTCTTCTCTTTCTCTTTCTTGTAAACCTATCTTTCAAACAATAGTTCTTGGAGACTGCCCAATTTCCTTAATTCATGTCTGTAAGGTTATGTACTGTTCATCCTTCAATGCCTGGCTTGCTTCACTCAACATAAGATCTTCAAGATTCATCCATGTTATCCTGTGTGTTAGCACTTTACTCCTTCTTACAGCTGAGTAATATTCCATTGTATGTATGTACCACATTTTGTTTCTCTATTCATTATTGATGGGCACCTGGGTTGATTCTAACTTTTGTCAATAGTGAACAATACCACTATGCATGCATATATCTGTTCCTGTCTTTGCTTTCAATTCTTCTGGGTATATACCCAGCAGTGGAATCCCTAGATCATACAGAAGATCTATAGTTAGTTTTTTGAGGAACCGCCAAACTGTCCTCCACAGTGGCTGGACCATTTCACAATCCCACCAGCAGTGGATGAGGGATCCCATTCCTCCATATCCTCTCCAACACTTATAGCTTGCTGTCTTTTTAATAGCCACCATTCTAATGGGTGTAAGTTGGTATCTCATTGTAGTTTTGATTTGCATTTCCCTAATAGCTAATGATGTCAAGCATTTTTTCATGTGCTTTTTAGCCATTTGTATTTCTTCCTTGGAGAAGTGCCTTTTCAGATCACTTGCCATTTTTTTTGAATGGGTTGTTTGTCTTTTTATTTTTGAGGTGCAGGATTTCTTTATATTGGCAGGATATTAGGCTCCTATCAGATATATGGTTGCCAAATATTTTCTCCCATTGGGTAGGCTGCCTTTTTATTTACTTGATAATGTCCTTTGAGGTGCAAAAGCTTTACTTTTGAGGAGATCCCATTTATCTATTATTTTTTTTTTTTGCTGCTTGTGCATTGGGTGTGAAAAAGATTCATGAAACCATTTCCTATTGCAAGGTCCTGTAGATGCTTCCCTACATTATCTTCCAAGGTCTATATGATCTTGGCTCTTATATTTAGATCTTGGATCCATCTTGAGTTGATTTTTGTATAAGGTGTGAGATGGTGTTCCTCTCTCATTCTTTTGGATATGGATATCCAGTTCTCCAAGAACCACTTGTTGAATAGGCCATTCTCTCCCAAATGAGTGGGCTTGGTGACCTTGTTGAATATCAAATGACTATATATGTGAGGATTTATATCAGAACTCTTAATTCAGTTCCATTGGTCAGTGTGTCTATCCTTGTGCCAATACCATGCAGTTTTGACCATTGCAGCTTTGTAGTATGTTTTAAAGTCAGGTAGTGTGATACCTCTAACTTTGTTTTTATTTTTCAATATGTCTTTGGAAATTTGAGGCTTATTACCCTTCCAAATAAATTTTGTAGTTTATCCAATTCCTTAAAAAATACAGTGTTGATTTTTATTGGGATTGCATTAAATCTGTAGATTAGTTTGGGTAGGATAGACATCTTGATGATGTTAAGTCTTCCTATCCATGAACAGGGAATATCCTTCCATTTATTTAAGTCTTCTTTGATTTCCTTTAATAGTGTTGAGTAGTTTTCTGTATATAAGTCCTTTACATCTTTACTTAAGTTTATTCCTAGATATTTGATTCTTTTAGTTACTATTGTATATGGTATTTTTTTCCTTGATTTCCTCCTCAGATTTCTCATTATTGGTGTACAGAAATGCTACTGAGTTTTGAGCATTGATCATATAGCCTGTGACTTTACTAAACTCCTTTATAAGTTCTAGAAGCTTTGTTGTAGATTTCTCATGCTTTCTACGTATAGGATCTGTCATCTGCAAATAACGAAAATTTTACTTCTTGTTTTCCAATTTGGATGCCTTTTGTATCTTTTTCTTGTCTCAGTGCTCTAGCAAGTACTTCTAAGACAATGTTTAATAGGAGTGGTGATAGTGTGCATCCTTGTCTAGTTCCTGATCTCAGAGGGAAGACTTTTAGGATTTCACAATTGAAGATGACTTTAGCTTTGGGTTTTTCATACATACCCTTTATCATGTTCAGAAAGTTTCCTTCTATTCCTATCTTTTCCAGTGTTATTATCAGTAAAGGGTGCTGTATTTTGTTAAATGTTTTTTCTGCATGTATAGAGATGATCATGTGTTTTTTTTTGTTCAATCTGTTTATGTGGTGTATTACATTGTTTGATTTTTCTTATGTTGAACCACCCTTGCATACACAAGATGATACCCACTTGGTCATGGAGAATAATTCTTTTGATATGTTGTTGAATACAATTAGCAAGTATTTTGCTGAGGATTTTAGCATCTAGGTTCATTAGAGAAATTGGTCTGTAATTTTCCTTTCCTGTGGTATCTTTGGCTTTGTTATTAGGGTAATTTTGGCATTATAGAATAAGTTAGGTAATATTTCTTCTACTTCTATGTTTTGAAAGAGCTTAAGCAGGATTGGTGTTAACTCTTTCAAGAATGTTTGGTAGAATTCAGCTGTGAAGCTGTCTATTCGTGAGCGCTTCTTAGTTGGATGGTTTTTGATGACTGATTCTATCTCTTTACTTGTAATTGGACTGTTGAGTTCATCAATTTCTTCTTCTGTCAATGTAGGCTGCTTGTGAGAATTCTAGGAATTTGTCCATTTCCTCTAAATTATCATTCTTGTTGACATATAATTTTTCAAAGTATCCTCTTATGATACTCTTTATTTCTCTGAGATCAGTAATGATATCCCCTTGCTCATTCCTTATTTTGTGTATTTGCATCTGCTCTCTCTTTTTCTTTATTAGTTAGGCTAAGGGTTTGTCGATTTTAATGATCTTCTCAAAGCACCAGCTTTTGGTTTTGTTTATTTTTTCTAGTGCTTTCTTATTTTCTATTTCATTTACTTCTGCTCTAATCTTTGTTGTTTTGTTCTTTCCACTTCCTTTGGGGTTAGTTGGTTGTTGTTTTTCCAATTCCTTAGGTGTGTAGTTAGGTGTTCAATCTTAGCTCTTTCTTCTTTATTAATATATGCATTTATGGCTATGAACTTCTCTCTCAGTACAGCTTTGGCTGCATCCCATAGGTTTTGATATGTTGAGTTGTCATTTTCAATTGTTTCAAGGTAGTTACCTATTTCTTTTGAGATTTCCTCCTTGACCCACTGTTTGTCTAAGAGTGTGTTGTAAAACTTCCATATCTTTATGCCTAATATGGTTCTCTGGCCCTTAGTGATTTCCAATTTCATTCCATTGTGGTCAGAGAAATTACTTTGTATAATCTCAATCTTACTGAATTTATTGAGAGTTGTTCTGTGGTCTAGCATGTGGTCTATCTTGGAGTATGATCCATGTGCACTTGAGAAACATGTATATCCTGCTATATTTGTGTGTAGAATTCTGTATATGTCTATTAGGTCCATGTCCTCTAATGTGTTATTCAAAGTCTTTGTTTCTTTATTGATTCTTTGTCTAGATGTCCAGTGTAATGGTGATAATGGTGTATTAAAGTCCCCCACTATAATTGTAGAGGAATTTATATCTCCATTTAGTTTTTCCAGTGTTTGCCTCATGTATTTTGAGGTGCCCTGATTAGGTGCATAAATGTTTACGATTGTTCTGTCTTCTTTTACTAATATAGAGTGTCCATCTTTGTCTCTTACAATAGTTTTGCATTTAAAGTCTATTTTGTCCAATATTAGGATAGCTACTCCTTCCCTTTTTTGGATATTGTTTGCTTGTAAAATTGTTTTCCAGCCACTCACTTTCAGCATCCTTGAATCCCTGGGTCTAAAGTGGGTTTCTTGTAGACAGCATATAGATAGATCATATTTCCTTATCCATTCTGCCAATCTGTGTCTCTTGTCTGGTGAGTATAATCCATTAACATTCAGTGTTATTACTCTCAACGAATTTCTTACATCAACCATATTTTCTTTGGGTTTATGTATGTCATGCTGTTTTTATTTCTCTTTTTGTATTTTTAGTTGATCTTACACTCCTTCAGTTCTCTCTCTCCTGTTTTTTTCCTTTCAACCTGTAGAAATTCCTTTAGTATTTCTTGAAGTGCAGGTTTCTTATTGGCATATTCCCTTAATTTCTGATTATCTGTAAATGTGTTGAACTGCCTTTCATTTTTGAATGCAAGCTTTGGTGGATAGAGAATTCATGACTGGAGTTTTTTTTTTCTTTTAGTTCCTTAACTATGTCATACCACTGTCTTCTTGCCTCCATGGTTTCAGGTGAGAAATCAGCCCTTAACCTTATTGTGCTTCCCTTGTATGTGATGGTTCTCTTTTCTCTAGCTGCTTTCAGTATTTTCTCTTTGTCTTGAGCATTGGACATTTTGATAATTATATGTTTTGGAGTAGGCCTGTTGGGATTTATACTGTTTGGGGTGAGCTGTGCTTCCTGGATATGTACATCCATCTCCCTCAATAGGGTTGGGAAGTTTTCAGCCATTATTTCCTTCAACACTCCTTCTGTTCCCTTTCCCTTCTCTTCTCCTTCTGGGATGCCTATAATGCATATGTTTGTGAGTTTTGTGTTGTCGGTTAAATCCCTAAGTCACTGCTGGATTTTTAAAAATCTTTTTATCTATCTGTTGTACTATCTGATTGATTTCAGCTGTACTGTCTTACACATCACTAAATCTTTCTTCTGCCTGTTCAAATCTGCTGTTATGTGATTCCAGCGTCTTTTTGATTTGGATTGTGCCATTCATCACCATCATATCCAAAATTTTTTAATGTAGGTTTACAATTTCTTCAGTATGTTCTCTCAGTGTCTTCTTAATATCCTTAATCTCTTCCTTCACTTCATTAAGTTGGTCCATGATATTTGTTTGGACAGCTTTGATTAGTTGTTCGATGTTCTGCATCTCTTCCTGGTTTTTAGTTTGTTCATTGGACAGGTCCATGTCTTCCTGTTTCTCAGTATGGTTTGTAATTTTTTGTTGCCCTCTGGTCATCATTTTATCTTGATGGGTTATTCAGTTTATTAGCTTCTCTGTCTGCTCTAGAATTTTATTTAGCTGGTGGTTCTGTGTATGTGTTAAGTTTTCTCTTTGACGCTTTGTTCTTCTTGTTCTGTTTCCTAGCTTTTTTCTATGATCCCTTGAAGGAAATAGATTAGGGGCAGAGGAATCAAAAGACGTAAGAAAGGAAAAAGAAAGTCATATTGATAAAAGTTAGAAGAGGGGCCGTATAAGACTTAGTAAACTGAATACTTAACTTATGTAGGCAGTGTAGAGTAATGCTTAACTTATGTAGGCAGCATAGAATAATAGGGGAAAAAAGTGGAGTACCTGCAATGGAATGGGAAACCAAATAGAGAAAAGCATATAGAATGTTTTAAAAGACCAGAATGATGAGGAGAGAGAGAAAGAGTATAGAAAGGGCTGAGAGGAAAAAGTTAATAATAAAAAAGAAAACAGAATAGACAATATAGAAATTGAAACCCGTGCAGCTGAGGACAAATGAAAAAAAGGTGGAATGTAAGAACCACAACAGAAAGGAGAAGATAGAAAGATGAAGGAAGGAAAAGAGGTAGGACTGGTAGACAAAATCAATATACACAGAAAATAGGAAATCAAGGAAGAAGAAGCACAGCATAGAAGAAAGAAGCTAGCAGCACCTAATTTTAAAAAAGGGGGGGGGGAGAGGAAAGAGGAAAGAAAAGCAAGAAACAAACAAACAAAGAAAAACCACACAAACACACAAACAAGCAGTCAAACAAACTAAGGAAGAACAGCGTTCCTTCTTGGGCCCTTTTGGAGCCTCTCAGCCTGTGTGTGTTCAATCAATTAACCTGCAGATTTTGAGGCAGATTTTAGTGAGTAAACTAAGTTAAAAGAATTTTTTTAAGTAACCTTTTTTTTGAGAAATAAGGGACCCTAAAGAAGGCCTCTTCTAGACCACCCCCTCTGCCGACGGGACCCTAAATAAGCTCGTGGAAACTTATCAAACACTTCCCACTGCCTGATCCCCCAGCGGAGTTTTAACTCTGATACTCCTCAGTGCAGAAGTATTAAATTGGCTGACTCTGCCCTCGCCCGAGCCAAGTGTCTGTATCCTAGGGCGGCTAGGTAAATCAGGCTTCCTCAGCAGATCCTCCTCGCCCCTCAGCCTGGTGCCACTTCAAGCCAGCTGGTGTGCTCCCCAAAGCTGCAAGGGGGTCCAGGCAACCAAACTCACAGAAAGGAAACCCCTCTCCATCCTTTTCCAGAACCCTCCCACTCTCAGAGAATGCTCCTTCTCACTGGGTTGCCGGCGGGAGTCACGGCTCGCCCTAGCCCTTTCCCAGAAGGTGGGGCTTAGCTGACCACATCCGTGATTTCTAGCTTCGGAAAAACTCATGGTTTTATCTCGAGCAATTCACCTCCCTGTCCAGCGTCCTCCAGATTGATATCCCTAAGGCTTTCACTCCATGGGCTCCCAGAACAGCCCACTCGGGCAGGATTCTGTCCCCAACCAGCGTCCTCTGCGAGAGAGATGGTGAGTGCCCACCTAAACTGACACCAAATTGCCTTCCAGGTTTCAATTTAACATCCTAAATCTGTAACAACCATGTGTGATTTGATACCAGATTAACTTCAATGTCATACACAAACACTGTGATTGTAACCCTATGTCCCCCATCTTTTTGCTGTACTTGTTTAAATTGATATCTTTGTACAACTTATGTACAAAACCATAGATTTATCATTACTCTTTATGAATTTGCATTTTAGAACCTGTAAGAAATAAAAGGTTAATTTACATAACAAAAATACAAAACAATAATACTGATATTCACAATTTCCCATGTGGATAACTTTACTGGAATTCTTTATTTCTCTATGTTGCTTTGGTCCACTGTCTAGTTGTCCTTTACTTTTAGTTGAACTCTCTTCAACATTGTTTATAGGACATGTCTACTGATGATGCAATAATTCAGTTTTTGTTTTTCTGGGAGTGTCTTAATTTCTTCCTTATTTTTGAAAGATAGTCTCACTAGATATACAATTCTTGGTTGGCATTTGTTTTCTTTCAGCACTTATTTGTCCCATTGCTCTCCTGCTTCTGTGCTTTCTTTTTTTTAATAATTTTAATTTTTTTTTAGGATACATCAATTTACATAAATGTTACACAGAGATTTTAGGAGTACCCATATGCCCCACCTCCCACACCTCCCACAACCTCGCACATATTCATCCTTCATCAGTGTGACACATCACCTGTAATAGATATACACATTTTGGGGCTTT
>PVKH010047033.1:0-10334 GCA_004027955.1 Chaetophractus vellerosus | reverse complement strand
GATGGACATGTTAGAGGAGCAGCCCTGGAGAAAGAGAGCTAGATGATTTTAGAGAAAATTAAGATATGCAGCTGATATGTTTTGACAATTGGTTTTGAGAGTGAGTGAAAGAGGGAAATTCTTGACTGAATTTGTTTTTGGCCAGGGTACAGGGTATGTGGTGTTATTATTTTTTATTTTTTATTACCGTTGAGCATGGTGGTAGAGGAGATGGGGAAATGATTAATTCAGATAATTTATTTTTGTGATTATGGAGAAGTTCAGTAGCTAAGTGGATATGAGTTTCTATCTCAGGAGAGAGGTGTTTCCTGAGTTAGATTAAGAAGCCATCAGCAGCATATAGACAGCAATCGGTACAGGATTTTGGAGGAAATCCACCAGGGGGATCTTACAGAGTAAGAAGAAAAGTGTCCCTCAGATATAATCCAGAGGAACTTCAGAAAAAGGAAAGTGGCAGAGAAAGGGAACTCCGCCATAGGGGGACCAAGAAAAAGAGCCCCTTGAGTCGTAAGAGAAAAATCAGTCAAGTTTAATGTCATACATGTAGAGGAGAGTGTTTCAAAAAAAAAAAAAAAAAGAGGTGAACAAGGCTTGATGTTATTGGAGCTCAAGTGTGATAAGGACTGAAATGTAGTAATTTCAGTAATGACACAGTGGTGAGCATCTAGACTGAAACAATTTCTGTGGTGTAATTGGAACAAAGGACAAATTGTAATGGGCTAGGTTGAAATAGTGAAGGCAAGTATAGGCAGCTCATTCAAAAATGAGAATAAAAAAAGGAAGAGATCAATTTTCTAATGAAGAAATACATGTTGAGTGACATGGGTAAGGAATGTTAATCAAAAGAGAAGGAGAGGTAGAAGGTACAGAAGAGATACAAACAGGGAGAGTGTGTGTTTGGGGGCAGGGAGGGCAGAGAAATCTCCTTACTTGAGAATCTGATAGGAGACTGTTTTATAAAGCCTGAAATTCCATGTTCTGCCTTGACATCTTTCAGCCTCATAGGACAGCGAAGGCCTAGCTGCCAGTTCCCCTGCTCTCACCAAATATGCCACACAGCTAGCTGTATCAGCCAGACCAGCTGTATCCTGTAATCCTTCCTTCCCCCTCTTCCAACACCCCCATCCACATTCCCTGATAACCACTGAACTAACTTCTGTTTCTATAAATTAGTTTCATAAAAATGGTATCCTATAGTGCATGTTAATTTTGCCTGTTTTTTTTTTCATTCAGCATAATTAATTTGAGATTCATCCATATAGGATGTATCAATAGTATATTCTGTTTTCTTTCCAAGTAGTATTCCATTGGTGTGGATCTTATTATAGAGTTTGTTCATTCATACACCTGTTGATAGATATTTGTGTTGTTTCCAGTGTTTGTCTATATTTAAGTCTGTTAATAGGTGAATTACATTGATGAATTTTTGAATGTTAAATCAGAATTGCATTCTGGGGATAAACTCCACTTGATTTTGAAATATTATTCCTTGAATATATTGTTGGATTCTACCTGTTAAAAATTTAAAGTGTTGTATGCATATTCATGATGAATGTTGATCTATAGTTTGTTTTTCTTACAATATCTTTGTTGAGAAATTTCTCTTCTTCTTGTGTACAATTGGTATTATTTCTTTCCAAAGTGTTTGATGGAAGTCATTAATAAAGTCCTCTAGCTCTGGAATATTCTTTTGTGTGTGGAAATGCTTTTAAATAAATATTTAATTTTTAAAATATATGTAAGGCTATATAATAATATATTTCTTCTTGGTAAGCCTTTGTAGTCTGTCTTTCAAGGAATTTGTCTGCTTCATCTAAGTTTGAATTGTTTATATTATTTACTCATTATCTTTCCAGTATATGTAAAAATCCATAGTGATATAACCTATCTAGGCAATTTGTTTCTTCTCTATTATTTTTGTCATCAGTTTCTCTGCAGGCTTATTAATATTATTGCCCTTCTCAAAGAACCAGCTTTTAGTTTCATTAATTCTCTCCAATGTTTCTTCTGTTTTCTATTTTATTGATTTCCACTCTGATGTTGATTTCTTTAATTCTGTTTACACTGGCTTTAATTTGCATTTCTCATTCTAGTTCTTAAAGATGTAGGCTGAGTACATTGATTTAAGATCATTTTTCTTTTGTGGGATTTTAGTAATAAAATTTTCCCTCTAAATAAGCTTTAGCATCATCTCACAAATTTTGATATGTTGCAGTTTTATTTCCTTTCAGATAAAAATACTTTATAACTCCCTTTTGATATACTTTTAGACTTGAGTTTATATTTATTTTTATTTATTTTAACAATTATATTAACATATAATTTATATGCTATAAAAATCCACCATTTTAAAGAGTATAATTCAATGGTTTTGAGTATATTCATAGAGTTGTACATGCTTATCAAAATATATTTTAGGACAATTTTATCAGCCCAAAAAGAAACCCCACAGTGATTAACAGTTACTCACCATTCCCCCCACACACCCTGTCTGTTCCAGGCAAACACTAGTCGTCTTTCTTTCTCTATTCTTTGGTCTTTTTTCTGACACTTCATATAAATGGAATCATACAAATTTTGATCATATTGGCCTGGCTCCTTTCACTTAGCATAATGTTTTCAAGATTCATCCTTGTTGTAGAATGTATCAGAACTTCCTTCTTTTATTATTATTGTCACATAATATTCCAGTGTGTGGGTATATCACATAGTATTCCTTCATAAGTTAATGGACATTTGAGTTGTTTCGACTTAGGGGCTATTATGAATAACGTTGCTATGAACATATGTACATGTTTTTGCCTGGGCATAAAGTTTTATTTCCCTTGGATATATGAATAGAAGTGGAACCTGATGTTTTGAGGAACTGCCTAAGTGTTTTCCAAAGTGATCTAACCATTTAACATTTTCCCAAGGAAAGCATAAGGTTTTCAAGTTCTCTACATCCTTGTCAACACTTGTTCTTATCTGTTTTGAATAAAACCATTCTAGTGATTGTGAGGTGGTATCTCATTGTGGTGTTGATTTGAATTTTACTAATAGTTTATGATACTCATCACTTATCAGATATTTGCATATCTTCATTGGAGAACATTCTATAAATATCCTTTACCCACATTTAATTGGGATTTTTTAAATTGAGGTATAAGAGTACTACACATGTACCGGATGCAAGTTCTCTGTCAGATGAATGCTTTTCAAATAATTTCTCCCCTTCTGTTATTTGCCATTTCATTTTCTTGATGGAATCATTTGGAACACAAAAGCTTTGAATTGTCAAGACATCCAATTTAATTTTTTGGTTTCTTGTATTTTTGGTGTCAAATCTAAGAAATCTTTGCCTAATTCATGGTCACAAAAAATTCATTTCTACGATTTCTACTAGAGGTGTATATTTTTAACTCTAACATTTGTGGTTATGATCAACGTCATTGTTTGGCATGTGGATAATCAGTTTTCTCAGCATAATTTAATGAAAAGACTATTTTTCTCCATTGGATTATCATGACACTATTGTGAAAAAAAATGACTGAAAATATGCAGCTTTATTTCTGAACTCTCAAGGCCATACCATTGGTCTATAAGTATCTTTTCATGAGTATTACATTGTCTTGATTACTGTAGTTTTGTAAAAAGTTTTGAAATTGGGAAATAGTGTGAGCCCTCCAGCTTGGCTCTTTCTCAATATTGAGTTTCCTTATGAATTATTTGATAAATTTGTCATTTTCCGCAGAAAACCCAGCTAGGATTTTGAGAGGAATTGCATTAAATCCATAGATCAATTTGGGGATTTTCCTCTCTTAAAAATATTAAGCTCTGTAAAACATGAACATGTAATATCTTTCCATTTATCTAGTTCTTTAATTTTTCCAACATTTTGTAGTTTTCAGAGTATAAGCCTTACATTTATTTTTTCAAATTTATTCCTAAGGGTATTTTATTTTTCATTTATTTTCTGGTATGTGATTATAAATGGAATCATTTCTTAATTTCACTTTTGGATTTTTCATTCTATTGATAGAAAAAGTGATTTTGTATATAATGGTCTTGTATCCTGAAAATGCAGTACTTGTTTATTTATTATAATAGTCTTTTAGAGGAATCCTTGATATTATCTACTTACAAATCATTCTATCTGCAAATAGAGAATGTTTACTTCCCTTTCTAAACTGTTTACATTTTATTTCTTTTTCTGCATTAATTCCCCTGACTAGAACTTCCAGTACAATATTGAAAATAAGTGGTAAGAGCAAAAATTCTTGTCGTGCTCCTGACCTTAGGAGGGAAGATTTCATTCCTGCACAATTAATATGATTTCAGATTAGATGCCTTTTATCAAGTTAAGGAGTTCCCATTCTATTGCCAATGTATTGAATATTTTGATCACGAGTAGATATTGAACTCAGTCAAAAGCTACTTCTGTGTTTTTTTTTTTTTTTTACTTTTATTCAATTCATATGGTATATTACATGAATTGATTTTAGATGTTAAACTAACTTCATTTTCCTGGGATAAATCTCAATTAGTCTTTGTGTATAGTCCCATTTAAATGTTGCTGAATTCAGTGAGTTAATATATGGTGAGGATTTTTGCATTTATATTAATAATAAGAGTTATCTGTCTGTAGTTTTCTATTCACGTGAGGTCTTTGTCTGCTTTTGGTGTCAGGGTAATATTGGCCTCATAGAATGAGTTGGGAAGTGGCCCCACCTCTTCTATTTTTTGAAGAGTGTGTGAAGAATTTGCATTTATACTTCCTTTTTCTTCTTTCTTTTTACGAAATTAATTGTAGTTTTAAGAAAAAATCATGCAGAAAATAGATTCCCCATATACTTCCCCTCAAATAGGCAGTTTTACCTATTAATAATTTGCATTATTGTGGTGAAATTGTTAGAATTGGTGAAACAATATCATTATAATTGTACTGTTAATTATAGTCCATAGTTTATATTAAGGTTCACACTTTGTGTTGTATAAGGTTGTGGGTTTTTTAATTAAATTTTTATTCTGGTAGTGTATAAACAATCTAAAATTTCCCATTTTAACCACATTCAAATATACAATTCAGTGGTGTTAATTATATTCACATTACTGTGTTAGCAACATCACCATCCATTACCAAAACATTTCCATCACCCCAAATAGAAATTGAGCTTTCCCTACCTCCACCCCAGCCTTTGGTAACTTGTAATCTAATTTTTGACTCTATGTATTTGCATATTTTATTCATTTCATATAAATGAGATCATACAATAGTTGTTCTTTTGTGTCTGACTTATTTTATTCAACATCATATATTCAAAGTTCATTCATATTGTCACATGAATCAGAACTTCATCCCTTTATACAGTTGAATAATATTCAATTGTATATGTACCACATTTTGTTTATCCACTCATCTATTGTGGGGCATATGGATTACTTCCACATTTTGGCAATTGTGAATAATTCCACTGTGATTATCAGTTTGCAAATACCTGTTTGCATCCCTGCTTTCAATTATTTTGGGTATATGCCTGCTGGGGAAGTCATGGATGTACCCATTGGCCATCTTGCAGCCCTCATCTACCACCCTTACTTGTCTATATAATGCAGATGGATATTTCTATATGTTTCCATTCTGCAGTCTAGGGGAAGGCATTAGGTCTATTATAATGGCAAACTAGAAATTAAATTATGACATTAATGATGTAAACAGAATCAATAACAAATTAAAAATGTTATATGTGTGGACTTTTATTTCAAATCTGATTTTAACAAAATTAACATTAGGAACATTTTTGAGAGAATTGCAAGGAAATAGTGAGTTTCTACTTAGATAGATTAGTCATCGTGGTAAATTGAGCTTTGTATCCCAATTTAGACATGTTCCTAATCTTAATCTGCAGTAGGTATGAACCCATTTCATGTACGACTTCTTGAAGATGTTATTTTTAGTAAAGGTGTGGCCTTGCTGAATGAAGGTGGGTCTTAATCTGGATTGCAGGAAGCCTTATAAAGAGAAAGCTCCAGAGAGGAGCCAGAAGTATGAAGTCAGTGGAATCAGAAGAAAGAAAATGATATCACCATGTAATGTAAGGCACATATACAAATCAAGGAACCTCAAGAGTTGTGACAAGCCTGCATCTAGTGCTAAAGAAATCAGGAGGAAACAAGCCTCCTAGCCTCCACAACCATGAAATGATAAATTCCCATTGTTTAAGCCAACTCATTTTGTGGTATTTCTCATGTAGCCTAACAAGCCAAGACAGTCATTTAGAACAAGAAATTGTAAACAAACAAACCACAATACAGAAAAACTTGGAAAAGCAGGAACAAAATCATGTTGGCAAAAACTGTATGTGAAAAAAGAAATAATGGTAAACTTGTTAAATATATCTGAGGGGTAGTCACTCCTAAAGTGGTGATTAGTGAAGAACTAATCTGGCACTATTTTAATTAGTGGACATAATTATAACAAGGAAAATAACAAGAGATACAAAGGCTATTATACTACCTCTAGGAAAACAAAAACAACAAAGGCTTAGCCATCAAAATGCAAGTTTAAAACCCTAAAAAATATGATTTTCCAGGAAAACAGAAAACATAAATACTGACCTGAGAAAAAAATATTTAATAAATATATTTTAATAAATATATAACCATGACAGAATTTTGAGAAGGGGGCCAGAGAACAGTACCTCAAAAAGAAGTCCTTTCTAATGTCAGTGATGCACAACATCATGACTAAAATTGACAATTGTCGAATATATATATATGAACATGATTAAAAGGGGAAATGTTTTACTCCATAAACTTATAGAGTTTAACTATAGAGTATAGGTTAATAGGAGACAGACTGTGGGTTAAGAGGGGGGATCTGAAAATGAATGTAGGCAGAATGTTTAATAAGGTCAATTGTAAGTGTGTGGAAATGGATAGAGTTTCTGGCAGCACATTACAATGAGTATAACTAACATTGCTGATTTATAAATGTGATCGTTGCTGACAGAGGTAGTCTAGGGAGGTTAATGTCAATTGAAAGACAGCTAAAGGATAATCTATGGACAGTGTAACAGTGATTTTGGTGGTGGATGAGGATTGTGGTTAATAATATAAATACAAGAATATTATTCTATTACAAAGTGTGGCAGTTTGATATTATTTATGAATTCCAAACAGAGATATTGATTATGTTTGTAAACTAGTCTGTTCCTCTGGGCATGATACCCTTTGATTTAAATTCAAAGGCTTTGTGTTTACTTGATTAAACCAAGTTCAGGGCTTTGATTCAACCATGTCATTTGGGCATGCAGAGTTGAGTCCCTGCCCCCTTGGTGGACAGATAAACTCTCCCTCAGAAGTAGATACACAGAAGAAGAGAGACAGCTCCATAGACATGGCAGAGGCCCAGGGAAGAGAGAGGAACTATTTGCTTGATAGTCTACAGGTGACCTTGTGAAGAGAACAGAGAAACTCAGTCCTGAAAGACATGAGCCCCAGGAAAAGAGATGAGCCCTATGCCAGCCTACAGCTGAGATCAGAAAAAGCTGGACCCATGGAGCCTTAAGAGGGAAAAGGAAGGCTGAACCCTTGCAGATGTTGCCTGCCATCTTGCTTCAACACTTGGCAACAGAGTTTGGTAAGGAAGTAACCTTGAATTGGGCTCTTTAGGGCCTTTTAACCGTAAGCTTTTACTCCAAATAAATACCCTTTATAAAGGTCAACAGATTTCTGGTACTTTGTAACAGCACCCCTTTGGATGACTAATACACAAGGTAATAAGAAGATAGTAATATATGGGGAAAAGACAACCAATGTAACTTACAGACTATAATTAACAGTAATATTGTAATATTTTTGTAACAAAGGCAAAAAAGTTACTGTATCAATGCTAAAGATCAAAAAAGGAATATGGGTTAGTTTTATAAGGTATCAATATGATCAAACACTTTTTCTTCATTTTGTTTGTTAACAAGGGGACCTTGGTCAAGTCATTTAACTGGAAAAAAATTGATTACAGTGGTTACCTGGAGGGAAGATATAATCAGTGGAGAGCATACAGAGGAGTTTCTAAGGTACTGGACATATTCTATTTCTTAACTTGAGTGTTCTTTCTATTGGTATTTTAAAATTCTATTCCTAAGCTTATACCCTGGAGAAATTCTTGTACTTGCAGAAAATATTTTATGTTTTCTTTTGTGTATATATATATGATATGTTTTTCAATTTAAAAGGTTATTTAGTCTATGCATATGACAAAAAGAATGAGGTAAATATGTGTGTACTGATAGGGGAAAAATGTCTAATGTATATTAACTGACAAGTACATTGCAGAACTCTACAGTGGAATTCCATTTTAATCAATATATTAATGTGTCCATTGAAATATATGTGAATATATACACTAAAAAGGGGGGATGAAATGTTATATTGTATATACGGTAACAGAATAATTTTTTTAAACCCATGGAACTGTACTACACCAACAGTGAACCCTAAGTTAAACCATGGACTATAATTAATAGTACAATTATAAAAATGTGCTATAATAAATTGTAACAAATTTTCCACACCAATGCAAGACATTAATAATAGGGTAGTATATGGGAATCTTGTATTTTATGCATGATTTTTCTGTAAACCCAAAACTTCTCTAATAAAGAAAAAAGATTTAAAAAAATGGTGTCATTTATTTCATTTATTTCAATCTTTCAAGAATCATATTATTCAAATATTAACTAAAACCTTGCACAGGGCCAAAAAAGAAAGAAAACTACTCAATTATTTTTACAATGTCATCCTAAAATGGATTCTCACAAAGATTCAACAAAAGTAGAAAAGCCCAGAAAAATTAATACAAATTTCTTAAGTAATGTAATAGAAAATAAAATTAGCAGTACTAAAAATGACGTAAAGCTTTCCTTCTTATAATTCCCTAATTCTCCACCTTAAACTTAAATTATATTAGTATCCCTTCAGACATTTTTCCCAGGCACTAGGGATATAAATTTTTATTGTACAGAATTTATTTCAAGGGTTAGGGCAAAAACAAGTTATTTTGGTAACTACTGTCTACTCTGTTTAGTTTTTCCTCCAATTTTAAGTGGATTCAGTGCTCACCAATTGCCCTTTATTTCATGGTTTCCAAAATTTCAGATAGTGATATATTTTGATTCATTGCCCATTTGGTTGGATATCGTCACCGAGTTAGTTTTCCAAGAAACAATCCTGGGTGTCTGTGGTATATTGAATTTTCTACCCCAATTTAGACACCTTCTTGGTCTTAATCCACAGTCCTGTGGCTATGAACTCACTGAAAAAGGACCTCTTTGAAAGTATTAGTTTTAGTTAAGGTGTGGTCAGCTGAAGCTGGATGAGTTTAATCTAGATTACTGGAGGCCTTATAATTCCAGGGCCAGAGAACAGGACAGGGAAAAGCTGGAAGTCAAACGAGAACCTAGAAGAGAAAGGAGAGGGCATCACAATGTGACAGGAATCCCAAAGACTGCCTGCAGCCAGCCTCAGAAGATGCAGCCTTTGGGCAGAAAGCAAGCGTTGCTGATATCTAGACTTTGGATTTCTCACCTCAAAACTGTAAGCCAATGAATTCCCATTATTTAAGCCAACGCACTGTGTGGTATTTGTGATAGCAGCTCAGGCAAACTAAGACAGTGTCACACTCTGTGTTTGAGTATGGAAATGTCCATCAGTTGCCTTTATACCTAAACCCCAACTTGTTTGGGTTTATATGACTTGAACATTTTTCTTTACTCTTCAGAAATCTGAAGAAAATACCTTCTTTAATTGAATTTTCTCATAAGGCTTATAGTCTACCTGTTTCTTATTTTATTTTTTGTTTTTCACCTTTCTGTGTCCCTTGATTTTTCTGCCTGGTGCTTGAAAGTTTCTTTACGTTGAAATTCACAGACTTCACAAACATATATTGCAGGAATAATCATTATTTAATAATGTCGGTGTAGTGCTATGCACCTTTTGATCTATATTTTCAGTTTTTTATTTAATTCCAAAAAAGTCTATCATTTTTTTTAAAGATTTATTTTTTATTTATTACATACCCCCCCCCCCCCTTTCTGGTTGTTCTTGCTGTGTTCATTCTTGCGTTCTTTTGTGTCTGCTTGTCCCTCACCCTGGTGGGGCGACCCGCCGAGTCAGCTCACCGCATGGCGCAAGCTTGCCCTGCTCACGGGGGCTTGCCCTGCCCACGGTGGCTTTTGCCCTGCCCGTTGCGTCTTGCCTTCTCAAGGCGGTCTGCCCAATCGAGGAGGCCCTGGGAACCGAACCCAGGGCATCCTCTGTGGTAAACTGGCGCCCTACCAACTGGGCTACAGCCG
>PVKH010047032.1:0-10337 GCA_004027955.1 Chaetophractus vellerosus | reverse complement strand
TAACTCATTCATCCATTCACTCACGCATTCATTGAGTCATTTTTTGCAAACAATGTGCAAGGCTTTCCTGGGATGCCAAGGAAGCAAAACCACATGTAATCCTTGCCCCCAAAGCCTCAAAAAGTCTTGTGGGGGAGATGGTCAGGAAACAAATCATTACATCAAAAAAAGGTAACCTGGCAGTTATCACACAAGCTACAAATGATGATGCACGAAGTTATAGAATAATAGAGCAGAAGTGCTTGAACCAGTTAGTGCTTCAATAAAGCTTTCCTAGAATGGACAAAGGAACTGCATACAGAATCACAAATAGGTAGTGACTGTGCAAATAAGGGAGAGAAAAGGAAGCCCAGGTGGGGAGAGAATCGTGACAGAGCTCTGATGATGGGACAAGGAGGGCATGGGGGAGGCAGGTACCCACTGGTCCCACGTCTGAGACCCTGGGGGCACATGGAACACAAAGCTTCGCCGCTCCACCTCGCTGAGGGCCCCCGTTTTCCACCATATGCACCAGGACACGTGATCCGGCTTGCACACTTCGAGGGACATCAGCAAATCCTTTTCGAAAGAGGGCCTGGCCTAGAAGATCCACGCCAGAGGGTCGGCACCGCGGTGGATGGTGCCCGGCCCACTGTCCCAGCCAAAACCTCACAGGGGATTAGCTTCCACAAATTTAGTTCAAAAGGTCAATTCAGGATAGGAGGGATGTGCCTAAGGGTCCTGGGAGCAGAAGAAACAGCCATAAGTAGAAGAGCAAATTAGCCCGACAAAAAATAGGGGTTCGGTAAAACCCAAGACACTCAGGGCAGGCCCCCGTTCCAAGCCACTCGGCTAAAGAAGACAGTAAAAAACAACCAAACAAGAAACAACAACAACAAAATCCTTCCTGGACCTTTTTATTCCAAATTTGCAATCTTCTTATGTTCCTAACTCTCCGGATCCCCCGGACATACAAATCACAGCAAACCACCCAATTGTTGGACTCTGTCCTCCCTTAAGGAACACACATATTCTTCTAAATGGAAAGAAAATGGTCTTGTTGCATGCTACTGAGAAAGCCAAGTCTCCAAATGGATTGTCGGTTCTTTTAACCACTAATTCCTCTTTGAAAAGATAGCATATTGACTTTTTTTAACCGAAAGTTGCCAAACTCATAAATTCACAATGCCAAACACAATCCAACTATAATCTATTGTCTGGTCTTAATGCAAAATATGGTGTCTTGTGCTTGCATAATCTTTATGATTTACACGGCTAATTTATGTGCATTTTCTCACTATATCTTTACAACATTTTGAAGAACGTATTATTATTACTGGTTTGCAGGTGAGAGGTGAACGTCTTCAGAAGTTAGGGAAGATGAGCAAGGTCCTAGCAAGTTGAAACTTGAACCCCAGTCTTTTGACTCCAATTCCCGATATCTCACAGCTGAGAATATAAGTTTGGGTTCTCAACTGGTTCAAGTCCTAGATCTAAGAATTAATTGTGTCTATGATTACGGGCAAATCCCTTAGCCTCTCTGAGCCTCAGTGTTCTCATTTGAAACATGGCAATGGTACAATGTATCTAGCAGGAGGGTTTCCAGATTACGTGCCTATAAAGCACTGAATCGGAAACACGCTACACATCCAAGAAATGGTAGCGACCAGTATCACTCTAGTTGTCACTGCTGTTGACTTAGAATACCGCGGCCTCAGCAAACCTGCTGTGCTGCATTAGTAGTCACTCTGACAGCATCGTCCTCTAACGTTCTCCTTAGAGCCCAAACGTACTTTGTCGCCAAAGCTGCCCATTTTCTTATTAGGCGGTGTTTTTTTCTCACTCCAGGATTTGGCTCATACAAGGAATGCCTGAGGACCTTCCAGAGATGTTCAAGAGGCGACACAGTGATATTGTGGCCCCTGGAGTACGGAAGAAAGACCAGGAGCCTGTCTTTAGGGGGAGTGGATACACCTCAATCAACATTTCATTACATAGATAAACCAAATTTTAAAATTTAGATTACATATCGCCCCTCTTCCAATTCATCTGAGGCTTCCAAAGGACCTACACCCTAGAATAAAAGCTATTTTGTAAGTGCTTTCTATGTATCAGATACTAAACTCAGCATGGTTTATCCCATTCTATCCTTCCCACTTGAGGTCAGGTAAGTTCAGGGGCATGATACAAGTTATCCCAGGCAGATGATAAAGAGTAGAGGTAGAATTTGAACTCACAGTTTTGTCAGATTCCAAAGTCCAGGCATATAGTTCTCCTACACTTTAAAAATTATATATTCCAGCAATAATGAAGTTGATACAATATTTGTCCGTCTAAAATTTCATCTCATTGCACTTGCTTTTGGATTTCCTCCAGAAAGAGGTGTGACATACCTCTTTCTGTGCCCCAAACACATCCTGGAACCGCGTGGCACCCACCGTGTGTCCCACAGTCCCATTCCTGGCCAGGAGCTAGAGGGTTAATCTCTTTGAGCTCCATACAACCTGAGATCAGAAGCCTGACCTTTTAAATCGTGAAAATATCACTCTCCTAGTAAGGTAAATGCTGATTATATTTATTCAATCTTGATAAGAAGCAATACAAATGACTTATTCTTTGTTTTTAAAGAAAATAGACCAAAAAGTGGTGTCGTGTTTTGTTTTATTTGCTTTGCTTCACCCCGCCCCCCGTGACAGCTAGAGGACAAGAGAGCTCTTAAAACTCTGGGCTGTTTTCGTCATTGAAACAACAGCATCTAACAGAGGAGAAAATAATAATAAATCAGAGAGTTGAAAAGCAAAGCTCTGCAAATGAACACATTAAAACAATCCAGGCACTCCAGAGATCTCCTAAGCTGACGGTGAAACCCACAGGCCGGCGGCTCCCATCAGCCCGGCTGCTCCAAAAAGACGAGACGCTTTGCTATGCGAGGGGTTGCAGGGCAGCCTGGAGCTAACGCGTGGCAGGTAACGCGGGGCCTGCAGCTGCCACAGGTACTATCCCTCGTGGCTCAGCGGCTTTCTTCCACGCATATAACTGTTTCCATGGTGCCTGACCACACTCCCCACGAGCATCTCTCAAGGTGTGCATTTATTTCACAGTTTGGGATTAACACATCACTGTCTCCTTGCCAGCAAACGCACCACTTTGATAGGAAACACACACTCCTGACAGCTGTTTTCAACCTGCGCATCTCGAACCCAGGAACATACAAATGATCCTCGTGTCAGGACAGCATACCTGACTCTGGGCTTCGAGATCCCAGATCCTCTCTGTATCAGCCTTGTGAAATTAGACAGGCTATTTAACTTCCAGCCCTCAGTTCTCCCACCTGTAAAATGGGGGTAATAATAGAACATACAGTAACTCAACAAGGTAAAGCACACAGGGGCTTTGTGCAGTGCCTGCTGCCTGGCAAGTACTCACAAAGCTGTTTCTCCTTCTCCTCTCTACTTTGATCCTATTCTCTACTTCCCCCTGCCCTTTCTTCTCCATACCACTTCTCTCATTCTTCTCCAATGGAAACTGGGATGTTGGCCTGAGAAGTCAGAATCATCTCAGTTATCATTTACCTGACCTTGAAAGGGCCATCTCGTGAAGGCTGGTATGTGGGCACCACTGCCCCATGGCAAAATGCTAGGAGACATGGCCCACTCCCAGGAAGCAAATTTACAGGACGCAGAGCAAGCCCCAAGGCAAGGGAGAAATGGAGACACTGTTGGCCCAGTGGCAGTACCTGCCTCTCTGCTGGAATCCTGAAGGCCTCAGTGGATGTGTGAACTGAATAGAAGCCCTCTGCAGAGACAGTGCACATCAGGTGTATTTGCACACCTGGCAGGGTGAGGGGTAGTTGCTGAGTTTAGCACGGTGGGGAGTTTGTGGGTTTATTTTAAATGAATGGATTAATCACTTAGTGATGGATTAATTAATAATGGCAACTTAATTAAGCAAACATATATTGAGCAAAGGCTATGTCGGGTATCATCCTAGGTATTCTTTGTGGCGGGATTTGAGGAAGACAGGGGAGTCAGCTTAAAGCTTGAGTGAGCATCAAGGGGGAGTCTGTCAAAACGAAGTTTTCTCCAGCCCCAAATCCTAATTATTCTGACTCGGTTGAACTGGGGTGGGAGAGGCAGTTACATTTTGCCAAACTTCCTTGGCTGTATTTGCTAAGGGTGATCTGGGATCTAAACTTTGAAAGACATTGCTTTAGGGGATCAAGGAAAGGTGGACTCCAGTTCCCTTTGAAACGCAGAGGCCAGCCTCTGTCCTCGGCACAATGGCAATCACTTTATGATCTTGTACCTGTCAAGTGTCCTCTCTGAGCTTTGGTTTCATCCTCAGAAAAACAAAAGACATGGTTCTTTTATCAAGAACAATCTGGATTTGATGAAGAGCCCCGGGTTAATTGTGCACAGTTCTACAGAGAGTACCAAGAGCCGGTACAATGCCTTGTGTGGGGTGTGGCAAGAATTAAAAAGTTCAAGTGTTGACACTCACGCCCATACCCAGCACAGCAAACCCACCTACTGTGGTCTCATCCACCATTTTGCTTTCCCTACCTCAGAATGAAAACCATATATGGGTTTGGAAAGCAAGTTTCAGTGCCTGAGAAGACCTTCAAACCATGCATCTCAGCTGGTATTCACTGCCTTTCAAATTTCTCCCAGGACTTCTGAGAGGGGATGCTAAGTATTCCCACTGCTTTTTCTTTGAAATTTCTCCTTCGTTGTCCATGATGCTACCATCCCTAGGTCCCAGCATCCTAACCCAGAGCTGTTTTTATTGTCTCCTTTGCCTTGCCTTCCACCTCCACTCAGTTTCCAAAATCATTCTGACTCGCTCTATTCTCTACTTATTACAACCCGTTCTAAATCTAGGGTTGTGAGTACAAGATTACCTTACTCATCTTATTTTCCCTCCACTAATTCTAAACTTGGCATGGCTGGCAAAGCTGCTTCTCCAGCGGCCCCTCTCTCACCCATCTCACTTACTTTCCAGTGGGAAAAGTACAGTTCAGATAGATAAACCAACGCTGCCCATCCCAAGGCTCTGCAGCAAGGCTGCCACAGAGACCGCGTTCAAACTCAGCCACATCTGATGCCCAAAGCCACCGCCACACCAGGCTGTTCCTCTTCAGCTCCAAGTGTAAATACAGGAATGAAAATAACAGAAGAGTCATGTGTTTGCAATGCTCCAAAAATGCAGATGACTGTGGAGCTCAGCCACATTTTCCCCTTGTAGCCAATATATACATTTCTAGCAGGAACACCCAAAGGACTGTCCCTTTCCCTCCGTTTTCTAACTATATGTGAGTATGTTTTATTATCATACCTATGTTTTTATTACTTGGGATAATATAACATATTTGCAATCTCTCCTTTGGATCTGAAGATCACTAGTAAAAGAGTTTAACACACCTAATGGAAACTCAATGCAATTCTAAATCAGTATTAAATATGATCACGAAGGTATCGTATTCTCAGCCCGCAAATGTGAAAGTTTTTTCAGCATGAAGAATGAGAAACGGAGAGTAAGTAAGAACAGTGTGTCAGGGAAAAGTACTTATTGATGCTGACTTGAAAGTCAAAAGACGAATTACAAGTGCATTAATTTATCTGGCTCCTTGGCGCTGCCTAACATAAGATTCAGATCCTTCTAGAGGTGATTTCAGTGTCAAGGGTCCCTGACCCGTAAGCACTTAAAATGATACCACTTACATATTTGACATCAGCATTTTTTTTCTCCCTCGAGGGGTCTGATTCTGTCTTGAGGCAGAGAAGTGATACTATTAAGTCACAGGCAGGGTTGATGGTTTTTCAAAAACAATGTTAAGTTCTCAAACTGAGCACAGAATAAGAAACTGGACCAAGATTCTGCTAGAATTAAAGAATCAGCAAGAAAGTTACCTAGCAATGGTTATCCTAAGATCAACTTGAATACTGCATTTTTTTCCCCTTAGATGCCAAAGAAAATTCGCTATTCCTCTGGCATTTTCCAGCCTTGCTTACCATATGTCAACTCTAATGAACAGCTCATTGGCGAGATGTCCATTCTTTTCTTCTCAGCGTGGAACCCTTTATAGGGAGATGTCTAAAGACAAATATCTAAACTAAACTTACTCGATTTAGGCAGCTTACAGCGCCTCGATTTAATTGCGTTACCCGTCTATAAGTAGGGAGCAATTTACTCTGAAGTGGTTCTTAGGCATTATTCTTCTCGGCTTTTCCAAGAAGCACTTGGGCTAAATTTCTATTTAATGTATGCTGGCTTTGGAACGCAAGTATAAATAGTGGGGTGTGTATTAACGTTTTAATTATGATGCTATCCTCTGGTAGAAAAATGAATCCAGGATGGACATAGACTTTAATGCCTTTTAACTATGAAAAGCACTTTTCTTGCCATCTTGTGCATTAATCAGCTCTTAAAATGTGCATCTACACCAGCTTTCAGCAAGAAAATGGATTCAATTCGGTGAGTTATGCTATTTTCTGCATTGCATTATCTTTGTAACGTCAGTATTTAATAAGTGCTAACAAGAAGGCTAGCACTTTCGTTTAATTAAAGCCATATATCATTTTTAATAATTAGTCATAATTAAGGCAAATGATTAGCTAGGAAAGATATGAAAAATATACATTCCAGATAAAGCTTAAAGTCACATTTCAAAAGTCCAAAATAAACTGTCGAGATTCCAACCAGGACTGTGCATAGCTTTAAGTATGATATAATTTATGTAGTGAAATAAATCTAGAGTGTTAAAATATTTAGTGGAACTGAGAATAATGAGTTGAGATAGGATTAGTTTAATTAGTTTACTGAAATGGAGGCTTCATAGTGGCTAAGTGTGATATATTGGCTTTTGTCACTCGAAATAAAAAAGAGGTAATTAGTCCCTACTCAAATATATTGTTTCCACAGAATAGGTTGAATTTTATTTTAGGCGTTAATCCAGGACCAACTTCCAATTGATTAATAAATGTTAAAAAATAAGGTTATCCTTTAGCCACTTTAGCAGGGGTGCTTAACTGGGGGCAATTTTGTCCTCCGGGGATCATTTGGCCAGAGACAGTGGGTGCCACAGTGGGGGCGTTTCCACTGGCATCAGTGAGTGGAGGCCAGAGATGTTGCTGAACATCCGACAATGCCCAGGACAGCCCCGAGAGCAGAGTTGTCCAGCCCGAAACCTCATTAGGGCCAAGGTTGAGAAGCCCTGCTGTAAATAGTAAATACCTAAATGTCCACGTTGCTGGTAGGAAAGTGTGCTCACTGCCCATAATTTGCAAACCCCAAATCCACTTTGTGTTATATTTGCTTTTTACCTACAAGGGAAAACATTCCTATTAAATACTATAGACAATTTAAAAATAAAGTAATAAAAGCAAACCCTAAGTAATATGTCATATAACAATGAAAAGGGAGAGGTTGAGACCACATAGTATATTGCCTATTTATGGTCTATTTATATAACAGAATCCTCTGAAACTGCTAAAAATGATGTAACCTCAATGGGATGGAATATATTCATCATATATTATTTTGTGACTAAAGGAGTTAGAAAAAGTATACACTATAGGCTCATTTTTGTAAGCCTGTGTATATTAAAAATATATACACTCATTGTAGAAAAAGTCTAGAATTTCAGAAATGAGAACAGGAGTTACCTTTTATGTGTGTTTAAAGGCTTCGTTTCCAAAATTGATATTTTTCCCAACTGCTTATTGCATTTTATCACTTTCCCTACAAAGGGGAAAAGTTTGGGTAATAAAGCAATGACTCAAGTTGACAAGGACATGAGATGGCAGAAAAGAGAACAGTCGTGGCCCCTAAGATCCCACCTGCATTTGAATTTGAGAGAAAGGACTTCAGCCTTTTGAAATGAGGCCCAATGTGTGAGCTCCACTTAAAGGCTTTCGTGTGCAAGAAGGTCGGTTTGCTAGAACTGCCTGTGCCCATTCACCCTGCTGGGAAGGCAAAAACCCAGGACTTGTTTGAAGCATGACATCCTGAATATAGCCATGAACTACGACCTGAATTTTAAATAGTCAAATCGGAGAATAACATAAAACTGTTTCAATTAAGAGAGACCATCGAACATATCTAGCTGTCTATCGTCTTTGGAAAGTGTAGAAATTCAAAATGCCACATTCAAAGTACTGTTCTTTCCATTTTCCCTTTCCCATGTTAGCAATGGCATTTATAGAGTCTGTGACTCTCGAAAACCACTAACATCTTGGAGGGGGAAGCTGGCAAGAGTGAGGGGACCCAGTGTTTCCATTAAATCTGAATTTCTTAGTGCGATTTTAAGTTTTAATTATTATTTTTTCTTTTTGTCCCCAGAGAATGAATTTCTAGCTGTGGCTACACAGCAAGAGAACAATTCAAGGAAAAATCTTGGTGTTTGTCCTAGAAAAGATGAAATATTTAGATGTCCAAAGGTGTGAGCTAAAGCCTCCATATCTGTAAAGAGTATTCTTTTTCTTTTTCTCCTTTTTTAATACACATGTCTATTAATAGGGAAGCTGGTTAAATAAATTACAGTACATAGAAATATTATTGCTAGGCAGGTGTTATTAAAATCGAAGCAGGTAATTTAGATGTACTGAAACTGAAAGGTTTACACTTTAGTTTTAAGTGGTGACAGAAAGCCACACATTATTATATTAAGCAAGTGTGTATATTCTAAAAGCATGCGTTTTGAATGTGAACAGAAAATATCTGGAAAGGTAGGTACTAACAACTGTTAGATGAAGGAGAGAGGGAAGGAATGAGAAAGCCTTTTATTTTACTTCATACAATATTATTATCAATTTTTATTGTGTTGCTTCAAAATATGCCATGGAATAGTTTACAGAGAGGTACAAAGAACAGCATAAAGACAGCAACAGCCTCCGTGACAAAACCTTTCCAGTGCAGCAGAATCCCCCATCTGAGACCCTCCCCCTCAGCTCAACAAGCAGTGGCTATTTGGGATTTTGAGGGTTTTTTTCCCTATATGTGTGTTTATCACATATGCACACATTCCTCAACAGCATCGAGTACTATTTTGCATGCTTTAAAAGTTTAAGCAAATTATTGTTTCCACCTTGCATTAGTCACCAAAGTCATACTGGGGAAATCCATTCTTCATATATGTATATCCAAAACCTTCATATATATAACGTATTCATTCTAACTGCTTTATATCATTTCAGCATATACAAGTGCCCATTTTTTTTACCCTCTTTAATTTGGTTCTTCTGATTTTTTTTTTTTGCTAGCGTAACTATTACTTTTGTTATTTTAAAACTGCCTCAAAAATAAGGTAAATTTTGAATAAGAAGGGGCAAGACCCCATCCACGGACTCTTGGAGTTTCAACGGGAAATGGGAAAGTTAAATCTTATTGGTCATCATTCTTTCTTTCTTGCCAACACTCTGCTTAACCCCCAGAAGGAAGGGAGATTATTACTGCTGTCACGATTAACAACAAAACCCATAACCACCACGGCTACAAGGTCGCTACACTTGTATGCTCTAAGTACTGCTACTATTTCCAACCCCTAGATGAAGCAACTGGGCTTAGCGAGTAAATACCTAGCTCACGGGCCACCAAATTCTAAATGCCGTTGATGGGATTTTTCTAAGGACTGTCTTCTCCTCTGTTGTGTCTCTCAGGATAACGCTAACCCAGAGAAGCCCACTGCTACTGTCACTTACTGATCCCACTACTTTTGAATGTTTTTCAATGTACTTCAAGAGAAATGGCCAGGAATGAGGCTAAATTAGCAGCTCGCCCAGGACCAGTGTCCATGTCCTCCTGCACCCATCAGCCATTGAGACTAGCAGCAAAGAATTCACAAGGGACTGGCAAGATACGATGACTCATAGGGATATTCATACAAGCAAAGGGGAAAGTGCTGGAGAAATAAAAAGCTCTGAACTTCTATTGAGCATTACACATGAAAAGGAAGACAAACAATTAACCTAATGCTTCTACCACCAACCTGACCCAAATTAAAGCAACTCCAGGCTCGACCTGCCACTGGCTTGGTATAAATGCCCAACCCCATTGGAGAGTCACCCAAGAAAGAAATGGAAAAATGTTACATCTGTACAAACCAGCTCAGGAAGTTCGGAGAATGGCAGTTCTGGAATGAATTTGGACTGAACTGTCATTGCTATACGTTTTCTTGTCAAGACTCTCCAGTGATCCTGGCTTTTCACAGTCTGATTGGAAAACACACACACACCTTCCCTTCTCTCTTTGAAATGGAAAGATGGAAGCCTGATCAATGCCTCTGAACTTCCCTTGTCCCTTCCAGGAGGCAAAGGTTCATCAAAACCCCTTGCACGACATAATGACTTCCCCACTCGCTT
>PVKH010047031.1:0-10339 GCA_004027955.1 Chaetophractus vellerosus | reverse complement strand
CTTGAGACATATCCGCTTCCCATCACTGGATGTCTTTTGACTACAATCCTTATTTCACTTTAAAAATTTATTTTAAAAAATTAAGTGTGCACTTAATTCATCAACTTGTGATAATTTCATAGTTGTTATACTGCCTTTTCTATCAGCAGAGATCTAACTCCATGAAGCTATTTGGTTTTAAAAGGCAACAAGTTTTACTATGTTCTGAACCTGTCATATCTGAACAGGCAGTGCAATATGGAAACTTGCAAGTCACCGGTTCTTAATTCTGGTTTCCTTTTAGAATCACCTCTGGAGCTTTTTAAGTAACAAATATTTCTAGGCCTCATGTCTGCAGATTCTTATTCTTTAGTTCTGAGGTGGGACCAATGTATGCTAGAGCTGGCTAGGCTCACAGGAATTGTTAAAACTGTTAAATTTTTAGGAATCTTGGGAGACTCATATTGGTATCTTGAAATTGACCTGGAAGGATTATTTATCAGGGAACTCAACAAATACTACAAACACCCCCCTCCCCAAACAAGTTTTTAAACTTTTACCAGCACACCACGGGGTGGGGTCCAGGAATTTGCACATTTTAAAATCTCCATAGATAATTGATAAACAGTTAAGATTTAAAAGTTTTGACTTAAAGGTTTGGAAAACATCATCAAAAAGTCAAGGGTACATGTAGTTACTACCCTCTCAAGGTTCTAGGGAGATCAAGGTAATGATAGGAACTCAGCTTTCCAAAAAGAGCTATTATCTCCTTTCCTAGACAGGAAACTCTGTTAAGGGAAGGGCTTACTCTTGGCATAGTGCTAGGCAAACAGAAGCTGCTCAATAAAATTAGATGAGTTAAGGAATATTTTCCAAGGTATCATACCAGTAGGTGGCAAAACTAGGAATAAACCTTAGGCTAATTTCACCAAATTACGTGTCTCATCGCCATTAAATTATTGGTCATATCCTTGGTTAGTCAATCTAAGATGAGTACTTAAATTTGATGCAGAGAGCAAGCAATACCCATTATAGGATAATGAGAAGACTCTGCCCCTATGGCATTCTATTTCTTCACAATTTAAGGCCTTTTCATGACTATTATTTCATATGAACTACCCAGAGATGAATACAGGGCAGGTATGATTAGAGCCTTATTTCTCAGCCAAAGAAACTGCCTTATGGAGGTGAGATAATTTGCTCAAAATAACCTAAGAGTAAGAGGTGGAGGCAGAATTCTGTCTGGCAAGGTTGAATACACTTTTTGCCAGAACAAGCTGTTCCTCTTGCATTAAATAATGTTACAGACACACTAATGGGGGGCCCAATGTTGTGACCCTGTCTTTAGGCTATCTCCCTATCCAGATTCTGTTCCTTTTTCCTCAAATGAAATTCCAGATGCAACTCTCTGAAAATCCCACATTTGGTCCATTTCCTTCATTGTAGCCTGAGCCCTCAATATGGTTATATCCAGGTATGCTATGTTCAGCTAGGATATAGCGGTACAGCTGTAGTAATTATTAAAATATTGAAACATTTCGATTTTGGATGGTAAATAGTGGCTGCCTGGAGCCCCTCTGAATGAATGTATCCTGATCCAGCAACATATGGCACAGCATAGGACCACAAGGTTCTGCTCCCACCTGACTGGTGGATGGCTATACTGGTTGTACATACTGATTGTTAAATATTTTGAATATCACCTCTACCTATAGCCACATCTTTTCTGTTAGCTAAACTTTTGTTTAAAAGTCTTAACTCCAATCTAGCTTACCCTTGCAGATAGTGCCTATATGCTCCTTTTGCCTGTGTCATTTGTTCTCTTGTTTGCGTGTCTTGCTAGCAACACCCCAACAGCTTAGCACGGCTACTGGTTTTAGCACTAGTCCACTGTTACACATGATTACCACACCTCCACAAGGAATTTAAACTATAAAAAGCACTGATAACTCCTGGGAGAGCCTAAATAAAATCAATTTATTATGTTTCTTTAAATATAAAACATTCTAATTGTCCAAGGAAATATGAATTAAGTTAGGACCAACCAACGTACAAACTGAGCCATTATTCAGAAATTAAGGCCAAAGAACACAGGCAGAAAGGTAATGAAGCTACACTGATTACTTATCAAAAATTTCTAAATGGCACTATTCTCAAACTTTCTAAAATCATTTTCAAACTAATGAGCAGAGAAACAGTTAATGGCTCTGTCTAAAAAGAAATGAGAATATTTAAGACATGGATGTGTTCTTGAGACAGTTTTAATTAGGGGGAAATGAATTACTATTATGTTAATCTTCCTATTTGCATCTAGACAATTAGCTTTTCAGCCATCAGTAGGGGACAAGATGGAGTTAGGACACTGGATATCTTTGAATAGCAAATAATCAACATATTCACTGAGAACTGCTCAAATCCAAGAAGTATGAGACAGTACCATACTCAAAGAGTTTTTCTGCCTGAAGAGATAAGGTTGTCATATTTGAAAAGTTGATCCAAAAAAATCCAACGAAAATGTACGGTACAGGAAGTATAAGTATATGCCACAAGAATAGTGAAGAAAGCTATCCCTGTGGGTACAGTGTTCACAGAAACAAGTGGGCTTTAAGTCTGGTATTGAAGGAAGGATAAGATATGAAGAGGCACAGAGACCAACAGGGTATTCAAGACATGAGCAAAAGGGAAGAGCAGCAGAAATACTTTTTTTATGTCGGGGTGAACAGTGAGCTGGTTTAGCTCAGTTGAAATCCAGAGCTTCCCTTGAGGTAAGTTGCAAAGATAAGTATCTATCAGAGTAACAGGAGCTTTGGATCTGATGCTATGGGGAAGCTAGGGAAAGTATTTCCCAGCATCTTAGAAAATGGAATGAAATTATAAATACATTGCTTCAATAAAAAATTCTTTAAGGGAATAGAGGCTAAAATTTGGAAAGCCAGTCAAGAAAAATTAGGTATCTTTTCTTATAAAGCCACCACTACTCTCTTTTCATGCCAGAGGACATAGGTTAATTTAAACAGAGATCTCCACTAGAGGGCACTCGAGTCAAAGGTTATAACATCATTTGTGGGTTTTTTTTTTAAAGGCCACTTTGAGTACCTTTAACCTTGGACAGAGCCTTTAGCTAGCAGATAAATCTTTCACAGCATATCTTTCCGTGGTATAAAAGATGTTTCTTAATTGAGTAAAAGGGCCAGTAGGAAAGTTATACTTTGGGAATCTAGCTGACAGCTACCTCGCAAGCATGCCTGGAAAGCCAACAGCAGCACTCATCACTGGCTATGGACCATTTCAATTGAGGTTCTCCTGGTCAACTGGGAAGTGCTTGGTCTTAAAGAGTCTCATCGCTTTAAAGTAACAAGTGAGGTGAGGACAGACTGAAGGTGCTGCAATGTACATCTGCCTCCGGGGGCTGAGAGACTGTCATATGGAAAAGGGACTTGGGTTGATGTGAGTCCTCAGGTCTCACTAACTAGGACACAGCATGAATGTTAACACCTAAATAAAAGGGTCATCATTTCCATCAAACTTTTTAGAGGCTAAGGGCAGACTTTGCAAAGTACCGTAAATGCTTTTTACTACTTTGATCTATTGCCAAATGTCTGTCAGTAAAGGTGTGAGGCCAACCTTATTTAGTAGGTTGACTTTCTGCCATTTCTGATCAATGCCAGTATCCTAAGCATTTTCTTTCTCCTATATCTTGGAAGATGATAGCATGCAGTTTCAGATATTAGATAACTTTAACTGCAGGTGAATTTGCTATACTGAAATTCTTCCATTTCCAACAAGCCAGGCCATCTTGTCTCTTAGACTTTGCTGTACCATTCTCTCTGCCTAGAACACTCTTCACAACCCCCCTCACTTACCTACCTCTTTTCATCCTTCAGAGTGTAGTTCAGATGCACCCATAGCCCTACCACAGCTCTCTAGGGTAACAGTTCTCATGCTGCCTGTTAACTTGTTGGTTTCCCATACCACATTATAAGCTTGATGGCAGGAATTATGTCTTGATCACTGCTCTATCCCCAGGATCCAGCAATATTCAAAAAATATTTGTTGAATTAATGACTAGAGTAAAACAAAGGCCAAGCATGATATTCTCAGATCCTCAAAGATTCTTGAACCAAAGTGTCCCAATTACTATAATATTTGGATTCAGTCTTCAAATATTATTTACTATATGTGATTTAAATATAAAAAGGCAGAAATTCTTAGCACAAGAATATTCATAGCCACACCTGTACAATGTTTTCACGAATAATCACTTTAAAGACCTGTACAACAGAATTCTAATAAAAACATATCAATGGGGCAATATTTTCAATAATAGTCATAAATTAATGAACTAAATCATCACCTTCTTCTTTGAGGACTGAGTTATATTTATTTAATTTTAGATAACCATATCTAGCAATTTTTAATAGCTTTTTAACTTCAATATTTAAAGAAGTGTTCTATTAATATTAGCCCATTAATCCAGTTACAATTTATTGTGGTGTTTAAGAGAGTTATTTCTTTCTTGTACTACACTATTAATTGTTATTAACTTGTAACAGTTTTCAATATATAACTGTGAATGTCTCATCTTTTTAATTTTTAAAATTTACTGCCTAATTTCACCCACTTATTCTTCCAAATTAACTTGAGAATAATTTTGTTAGGCCCCCTACCCTAAAAAAAACTTCAGAATTCTGATTGAATTGCAATGAATTTGGAAGTTAATTTGAGGCACATAGTCTCACCATTAGTGTAAGTTTTCTCTTTTGTCTTCAATAAAATATGGTAGTTAAAAAAATTTTTTTTGGTCCTGTGATGTTCATGTATGCCTACATATTTTATCTACTGTTATTGTGTTTTTTTTAAAAGATTATATAAGTTTTTATTTGTTTTTTTAATGGAAATGTTGTAGGTTTACAGAAAAATCATGCCAAAAATAGAGTTCCCATATTACTATACACACAAACATACAAAAGTAATGTGCTACCTTTTTTTTGTTTGTTTGTTACATATTCCCCCCTTTTTGCTTGTTCTTGCTGTGTACATTTTTTGCGTTCTTCTGTGTCTGCTTTTTCTCCCCCCGTTGCGGTGACGCGCCGAGTCAGGTCACCGTGCAGGTGGCTTGTCCCGCTCGTGGGCAGCTCTGCTCTGCTCGCGGGCGGCTCTGCTCTGTTCATGGGTGACTTTCCCTGCCCGTGGCGGCTTTGCCCTGCCCGTGGCGGCTTTTTGCCCTGCCCACGGCGGCTTGCCCTCTCAAAGCGGTCTGCCCACTCGGAGAGGCCCCGGGAACCGAACCCGGGGCCTCCAATGTGGTGAACCGGCGCCCTATCCACTGGCCCCTGTAATGTGCTACTTTTGTTACAATTAATGAAATGATATTATAATTATACTATTCACTACAGTACATAGTTTATATTAGAGTTTGCTATTTGTTTGGTACAGTCCTATTTTTTTTACATTTTGTTTTGAATTATGTTCAAATTTAAAGGACAGCTACAAAAATAATAAAAACCTATATAGAGAACACCAAAATACCCCAGCGCCTTCACCTCAGATACCCAGACCACCAATTTCAACTTTTTGCCACATTTACTGCATCATTCTATCTATTCATCTATCTACTTATCAAGCTAATTTCTGAATATTTGACTGTACATTGTATATATCATGCTTCTTGAACACTTAATAGGCCATGTACATTTTCTAAGAACAAGGATATTCTCTTACATAACCACCTTAAGCACAGATATCTAGTTCAAGAAGTTAAACATTGACATAAAGCTTAGAGTCTATATTCCAATTTTTTCACATATACCAATAATGTCCTTTTGAGCCTTTTCTCCTCCCTTGTTAGATCCCATCCAAGATCACGAATTGCACTTAATTGTCATTGTCTCTTTATTTGCTTTCTTTTCTGTTTTTAAATTGTGGGAACATATATACAACATAAACTTTCCCATCTCAACCACTTCCAAGTATACCATTCAATGGGATTCATCACATTCACAATATTATGATACACTCACCAACTTCCATTACTAAAACTTTCCCACCTCCCCAAACAGAAACCATATAGCCATTATACATTAATTCCCCATTCACCATGTCCCTCTCCCCTAGCAAACAACTCTAATTTTTGTCTCTATGAGCTTGCATATTATATTTTCTTTGTAGTTACCATGAGGCTTAAATTTAATATCCTAAACCTATAACAATCTCATTTGCTTTGATATTCAACTTTAATAGTATCACAAACTACGTTCCTATACACCGCCATCCCCCCACCTTCTTCTTTGTGCTCCTTAGACCGAATGATTTCAATTGTCTTATCTTTAAGTTCACTGATTCTTCTGCCAATATGCTGTTGAGCCCCTCTAGGGAATTTTTAATTTCTGTTACTATGGTCTTCAGCTGTTTGGTTCCTTTTTACAATTTCTATCTCTCTTTTCAGTTCCTCTTTGTGTCCATCTATTGCTTCCTGATTTCCTTTGTTTCTTTGTCCATATTTTCCTTTAGCTCTTTGAGCATTCAAAGTATACATTCAGTGTCTCGCTCTCTTTTTTTTTAAGATTTATTTTTATTCATTTATCCCCCCTCACCCCCGTTTTATGCTCACTTGTCTGTTCTCTGTGTGTTCTTCTGTGTCTGCTTGTCTTCTCTTTAGGCGGCACTGGGAGACGATCCTGGGACCTTCTGGAGTGGGACAGAGGTGCTCAATCTCTTGTGCTACCTCAGCTCCCTGGTCTGCTACATCTCTTACTGTCTCTCCTCTGTCTCTCTCTTTTTTTGTTGTGTCATCTTGCTGTTCCAGCTCTCCTGCATGGGCCAGCACTCCTGTGCAGGCCAGCACTCTGCATGTGCCAGCTTGCCTTTCACCAGGAGGCCCCAGGAATAGAACCCTGGACCTCCTATATGGTAGATGGGAGCCCAATCGCTTGAGCCACATCCATTTTCCAAGTGCCTCTGATTTTCATCATAGAGTTGTGCTGTCATCACCTTGGTCAACTTTAGAACATTTTCATTATTCCAAATAGGAAAAACCCCATACCCCCTTAAATCCCCTATTTTTGGCCCTTAGTACTGAAAAAACCTTGCTGTTTCTGCAAAATATTACAATATTACTGTTAACTATCGCCCATAAGTTACATTAGTTGTAACTTTCCCAAGTATCACTACATTCTTAGCATTTTATAAAAGAAGAGCATTCTTATATTTATACTATTAACCACAATCTTTAATCACCACTGAAATCACTGTTAGTTATACATTGCCTAGATTATTCTCTAGTTTCCTTTCAATTGACATTCATATCTACAGCCTACCCCTTTCAGCCACAATCACATTTATAAATCAGCAATGTTAATTCACACTCATTATAATGTGTTACTACTCTCAACTCCATTCATTTTCACACTTCTACAGTTAATCTTATGAATAATGCTGCACACATTAAGCATCATCTCCCAGTTTCAACCCACCTTCTATATCCTAGTAATCTATATTCTAGAGTTTACATCTATGAGCTTACTCAATGTATTTAGTCCATATTAGTAAGACCATACAATATTTGTCTTTTTGTGTATGGCTTATTTCACTCAACATAATATCCTCTAGGTTCATCCATGTTGTTATATGCAGCCCAATTTCATTTCTTCTTACAGCTGAATAGTATTCCATTGTCTGTATATACCACATTTAGCTTATTTATTCATTGGTTGATGGGCACTTGGGCTGGTTCCATATTTTAGCAACTGTGATTAATACTGCTATGAACCTCAGTATGCAAATGCCAGTTCATGTCCCTGCTTTTATTTCTTCTGAATACATTCCTAGTAATGGGATTGCTGGATCATACAGAAGTTCTACGTTCAGGTTCTTGAGGTACTGCCAAACTGTCTTCCACAGAGGCTACACCATTTTACATGCCCACCAAAGGTGGAGGAGCGTTCCTGTTTCTCCACATCCTTTCCAACACTTGTAGTTCTCTGTTTTTTTTTTTTTTTAATAATGGCCATTCTATAAGGTGTGAAATGGTATCTCATTATTGTTTTGATCTGCATTTCCCTATTAGCTAGTGATGTTGAGCATTCTTTTCATGTGCTTTTTGGCCATTTGCATTTCCTCTTTGGAAAATTGTATATTCAAATCTTTTGCCATTTTGTAATTGGGTTGTTTTTTTTTTCTTCGTTGAGTCATATAATCTCTTTATAATAACATGAATGTCAAACTCTTATTGGATATGTGGATTACAAATATTTTCTTCCATTGGGTAGGTTGCCGTTTTACTTACTTGTCAAAGTCTTTTGAAGAATGAAAGTGTTTTAATTTTGAGGATGCCCCATTTAACTATTTTTTCTTTCATTGCTTTGGATGTTAGGATTAAGAAACTATCACCTATCACAAGATCTTGAAGATGTTTTCCTACGTTATCTTCTAGAAGCTTTATAGTATTGGCTCTTATATTTAGGTCCTTGATCCATTTTGAGTTAATTTTGTTTCAGATGTGAAATAGGGGTCCTCTTTCTTTCTTTGGGTTATGAATATCCAGTTCTCCCAGCACCATTTGTTGAATAGACTGTTCTGGCCTACCTCGGTGGGTTTGACAGCCTTGTGAAAAATCACCTGACCAAAGATGTGAGGGTCTATTTCTGAGTTCTCGATTTGGTTCCGTTAGACAATCTATCTTTATGCCAGTACCATGTTTTTTTTTGTTTTTTGTTTTTGTTTTTAACCATTGTAGCTAAGTAATATGCCTTAAAGTCAGAAAATGAGAGTCATTCTTCTTTTGAAAGACATTTTTGGCTATTCGGGGCCTATTACCCTAACAAATAAATTTAATAATTGGCTTTTCCATTTCTACAAAAAAAGGCCGTTGGGATTTTTATTGAGAGTGCATTGAATCTGGAAATCAGTTTGGGTAGACTTGACATCTTAACAATATTTAGTCTTACAGTCCATGAACACGAAATGTGCTGCCATTTATTTAAGTCTTCTTCAGTTTCTTTTAGCAATGTTTTATAGTTTTCTGAATACAGGTCCTTTATGTCCTTAAGTTTACTCCTAAATATTTGATTTTTTAGTCCCTATTATAAATGGATTTTTTAATTTCCTCCTTAGATTGCTCATCAGTAGTGAATAGAAACACTACTGATTTTTGTGTATTAATCTCGTATCACGCCACTTTGCTGAACTTATCAGTTCTAGTAGCTTTGTTGTAGATTTTTCAGGATTTTCTAAATATAGGATCATATCATCAGTGAATAGTTGAAAAACTTCTTCCTTTCCTAACTGGGTGCCTTTTATTTCTTTATCTAGCCTAATTGCTCTAGCTAGAACATCTAGCACAATATTTAATAATAGTGATGACAGCGGGCATCCTTGTCTTGTTCCTGATCTCAGCAAGAAAGTTTTCAGTCTTTCACCATTGAGTACAATGCTAGCTGTAGGCTTTTCATATATGCACTTTACCATATTGAGAAAGCATCCTTCTATTCCTACTTTTTAGTGTTTTTTTTTTTTTAAATCAAGAAAGGATGCTGTATTTTGTCAAATGCCTTTTCTCCATCAAGTGAGGATTACATGATTTTTTCTTCTTTAATTTATTAATGCAGCTTATTACACTAATTGATTTTCTTGTGTTGCAAAACCCTTGCATATCTGGGATATAACCCACTTGATTATGGTGTATAATTCTTTTTTGTGTGTGTTTTGGATTCAGCTTTCAAGTAATTTGTTGAGGATTTTTGCATCTATATTCATTAAAGATATTGGTCTGTAATTTTCTTTTTTCATAGTACCTTTATCTGGTTTTGGTGTTAAGATGATGTTCGCTTCATAGAATGTGTTTGGTAGTTTTCGTTCCTGTTCAATTTTTTGGAAGAGCTTGAACAAGATTGGCATTAGGTAGTCTTTTTTTTTTAACATGACATTTTTAAAATTTATTATTTTTAAAAATTTATTTATTATACATCCCCCCCTTTTTGCTTGTTCTTGCTGTGTTCATTTTTCTCCACGTTCCTTTGTGTCTGCTTGTCTCCCCATGCTGGGGCGACCTGTTGAGTCAGCTCACCCGCGCGGCGGCCCGCCTGCTCGTGGGGGCTCGCCCTTGCTCACGGGGGCTTGCCTTTTTGCCCACCTGTGGGGGCTTGCCTTTACCCACGGCAGTGTGCCCCGCCAGCGGCAGCGTGCCCCGCCTGCGTTGGCTTGCCTTCTCGAGGCGGTCCGCCCATTCGAGGAGGCCCAGGGACTGAACCCGGGGCCTCCAATGTGGTAAACCGGCGCCCTACCAACTGGGCAATACAGCTGGCCCCTAGATAGTCTTTGAATGATTGGTAGAATTCACCTGTGAAGCCATCTTGTCCTGGGC